>JAIKVH010000461.1:2428-14510 GCA_024679275.1 Phytophthora niederhauseri
TTAATTTTACGCACCGGACAGCACACGGCACTTTCGGAAGTCTTCATAGACTCCTTGTACGTACAATATGCACGCATGTGTTGATTTAGATCGCGTATTTGTTCTCACGCGCCTTGTATTGCAGCTTTGACATGGTTTTCGCTGTAGGGTGGCCCATTCTTTGGCTAGGGTACTCTGTGCAGCACTTCGACTTCGATCGAGCTAAGGCGCTTTTGTATCTGAAAGTTTACCCAGCTGGATGGTTCGAGCGGAAGGTGCGACTTATGGCGGACGCAGCCACTGTGACATTGTTCCAGATCAGCTTCGACGCTCTGCGGATGAAGTCCGCGTCCGATTTGTGTCTGCGGATGGCGATGAACCTCTCGTTCTGCTACCGCCTGAAGCGAGCGGTGGAGTTTATGATTCGAAGACAACGCCAAGCTCTCGGGCGCACCAAGTCTTTTAACCTCGTGAAAACCAGCCACCAATTCATTTTACCGCGGCCAGTGGCGTTAGTTTTCCTTGCTGTGAGCGTTGGCGTCCTGGTCGCCACTCACACGAGCATCGTGACCTCTGGAAACGCATGCTCTGCTTACCCACAGTGCGTAGTGTATGCCTATCGGTGGAAAACGCACGACTCCTGCCCTTGTCGCGCACTCATCGATGTAGAGCAAGCCCCTCGAACGTACAGCGAGTGGATCCACCCCCCAGACGTGACAAACCTCGTCGAAAACCTGGCCAAATCTGGAGATTTACGCATCATCCAGATCATTAACCGGCAGCTCCCCGTATGGCCAGCGGAGTTGCAACGGTGCACCGATCTTCGCAGCATGTACGCCCCATTTTCTCCAGACTGAAGGCATGATAGCTCTACTGACAAATTTTGTTTTGTGTTGCTTAGAGTGCTGATGTACACGAACATCAATGTCATCCCAGAATGGGTATCAACCTTCCACAACCTCGAAATGCTGTACGTTACCACCATGCGTCTTTCGCAATATACTATACCAAACTTTAACTCTTATGTTTCGTAAACGAACAGGAGCATTGAAGGACGTCCAGTCGATGACAACTTGGTCTCTTTACCAGAAAATCTCTTCGACGGCATGTACAGGTTGACGTACTTGCATTTGGCAGTGCACCAAAACTTGCGCCATCTTCCACGCATGGACGGGTTAACCAACCTGAAATCCTTCACGCTGGCCATCATGATGTCGCTCGAGGAGGTGCCGCGCCTGGATAAGCTGACCAAACTGCAACTCGTCCAAGTGGTTGGGGCGACAAGTACACAGCGAATCCCTAGCTTGGCGCCAAATATCGGCTCTGTGAACCTCATCGTCGTTGACAGTCAAGCGTGCTGCAATGGATACGTCGTCTGCAATCCGTCCTACTACCTCTGCTCGGCGCATCCTTCGTGTCTGGATAAAACTCTCCCCGAGAATCGACCGAACGAAGTGACGCAGCGGATATTCGACCTGATGACGGTCAAAACTTGCACCAAATCGGGCTTCAAAGTCTCAGATTTTTTCACAATTCCATCGAAAGAGAACGTCGACAACTGTGGCGGAGTTTTGTACGCGCAGTGTCGAAAATTCAACGGCACCGCCTACATCCCTGGCATGTGCTACAACGAGAGGATGCAGGTTGTTTCCTGCCAGACCATGCCGCTCTATATGGCAGCTCGGAGACAGGAAATCCAACTCGGAGTCGGGACCCCCTGCGATCCGATCCACGAGAAGTACTCGGAGACAGGAAATCCAACTCGGAGTCGGGACCCCCTGCGATCCGATCCACGAGAAGTGGTTAGGCTGTGCGACATTATCGAAATGATCGAGTTTTGGCGCTTTAGAGTGATGTTACGAACTGGTATCACCTGTTCGGGCATTATCCTTATGCCGAGGCCACGTTATGAGCTAAGTACAGATCACCCAACACTTGCAGTTATCATCGATCAATCTATTTCTACTTGTGCGTGGCGGTATTGCCTGGACGTCAGCACGATACATCAACTCAGCATTGAGGAGCACCGGCATGAAGTTGCCAAGTCCAAGAGCCGCATCAATTGTGCCAGAAGGGAACGCACCCAAGCGCTCGAAGGTGGATTCCAGTCTAGGTCCACGTATCCACGACCTCCGAAAACTATCGGGTGCTGGGGTAAAAGTCTCCTTATCTTTCACGCAAACGTTCGGCTTGCTCGGACTTCCACTAGTCGGGATGATCTCTGTATCCGTCGCCTGGACTGCGTGGCTGGTCATACTGACCGTCGCGCCCAACCAAACTGCCAACTTCTTGATGGGGACCACGGAGCTGGACGACGGTAACTTCTGGCTGATCATTGACCCGGAGCCCGTCTTCATGGTCGTCAGCGCTCTGTGCATGGGGGTTCTTTTGGTAAGCTACGCCAACGTTTTGCTCAAGATGACGGTGCGGAGGAACGCCAAGTGTTCGCCCAGCGTCATCTATCGCCTGGTTACAACACGGCTCTATCGAATGAGCAGCAAGATCAGCCCGCGACTTCGAACAGCTCGGAAATCGTTCGAGTTCTGGAACGAACTCAACAATTTTGAGGGAAAAGGCGCAAACTCTTCGTATGAACGCCAACTTATCTGTACTTTCACACACGTATGCCCGAAGGTTGAGTGTTAACCATAACGTATACTGTTTTTTTTATCGCAGAATGTTTTTCACAAGTCTCTCGACTTGGCCATCCAAATCAGGGGTATGAATAAAAAATTTCAATATGAAAATTGTCAATAAATATGAGGAAAATATGTATTATTGCCAAGCGCCATATTGAAATTTATATTATTGGATCGTATGATTTCGGGGCATACAAAAACACAGTCAATGTAAATGAAATTGAAATATAAAATCAGTATAATAATTTATTATTGGTGATCGTCATATTTTAATCATTATTACTGACAAGCAGTTTTACCAGTTCAATATTATACTGAATTGGAGAAGCCCTGATCCAAATGACAGCTCTTCATCGCCTGCTTGAAGACGGCATCCCCACGACGCTGTGCTACACATACGCAGGCTTGATCGCAGCCAACTCGTTATCCTGTGCCAGCCTTATCCTGGCTCCTGGCATCCATTCGGCATTCTCGGAAGTTTTCGTCGATACAGTGTAAGTCCTCAGTTATCCAGTATGTTCTCGACATGGGCTATCTATCATCACTGAGTTTTGGGAATGTTATCTGTCAGTTTTGATATGCTGTTCGCTGTGGTGTGGCCCATTTGGTGGCCCTGCTACTCGTACATGGACTTCGACTTGGACCGTGCCACGGCGCTCTTAAACGTGGCAATGTACCCCAGCGCTTGGTTCGAGCGCCAGGCTAGACCGTGCCACGGCGCTCTTAAACGTGGCAATGTACCCCAGCGCTTGGTTCGAGCGCCAGGCTCGGCGGATGGCCAACTCGTCTGAGATGACGCTGTTCCTCATCAGCTTCGACGCTCTGCGGCTGCAGTCGGGGCTGGACCTGTGCATTCGCATGGCCATGAACCTGTCGTTCAGTCACCGGCTCGGCCGCGTGGTGGAGTTTCTGATCCTCCATCGACGGCAAGAGGTTGCATCCAAGCAGCTTTCAGTTAAGAGAGACGACCAGATGCACATCCACCGACCCACTGCGCTCATCTTCGTCTTCGTGAGCGTTGGGGTGCTGGTGCACACCAACCAGAGTATCGTCGGCTCGAGCGGAGCGTGTTCTGCGTATCCCGAGTGTGTTGCATACGCGTACCGCTGGTCCGAGACGGAGTTTTGCCCGTGTCGAGCGCTGATAGACGTGGATAAGGCGCCTCGAAGCTACGCCGAGTGGACGAACCCTCCAAACGCGACGGAATCGCTGCGTAAGTTGTCACTGACAGGCGATTTACGCGTCATCGAGGTCATCAACAGGCACCTCGCAACGTTCCCTGATGAGCTCCAGCGCTGCACACAACTCCAAAGCATGTACGTGTTGCATCTATTTTGTATCTACAGAGTTGCCAAGTTGCCTAAACTTTTTATCGTTAGAACACTCGCGTACACTGGCATTGAAATTATTCCAGACTGGTCGGCAGCCTTCACCAAGCTCGAATACTTGTAAGTTGCAGTTTTCTCAAATTATTCCAGACTGGTCGGCAGCCTTCACCAAGCTCGAATACTTGTAAGTTGCAGTTTTCTCCCTCAAAAAATCCCCTCTATCTAACCGCTTGTTGCCTCAAAACGACAGGAGCATCGAGGGCCGATCCATGGACACCAACCTGGTATCAATACCTAAAAATCTCTTCGACGACATGAAGTCGCTCACCTTTCTGCACCTCGGAGTCCACCAAGACCTGGCGACATTCCCCGTCATGAATGGTCCAACCAACCTCAAGATGCTGTCTATCGCTCTGTTGGTGTCGCTGGAGGACATTCCGTCCCTCGAGACCCTCCGCAAGCTCAAACGAGTCTTCCTCACCGGCGACACATCACTACTCCGCGTCCCCAATCTGTCCTCAAGCGTCCACCTCAGCACGTTTGTCATTGTGGACGCAACTGCCTGCTGCAATGGCTACATCGGCCCCTGCAACACCTCGCACCACCTCTGCCCGTCCCCCTCCTCATGTCTTGACACAAGCGACCCCCATAACCAGCCGGGCAATTCCGTTACGCAGCAACTGCTGGACACTGTGGGAGTTGCAACGTGTCGACTGCCAGGGACCGCCAAAGACTTTCTGGCGACCCCCACTCGGCAACAGGTTGAAGAGTGCGACGGGGTCATGTACAAACAATGCAAAGCTGGCATGTGCTACAGCTCGAGGATGCAAGTGGTCGCGTGTCAGAGTGTTAAGTTGCACGAAGCTGTGAGGAGGAGGGAGATCCAGTTGGGCATTGGGCAGCCGTGTGACGCTAAAGTGGAAAAGTGGCTTGGGTGTTGATAGACGGAGGCAACAGTGATGCTTGTCAATCAAAAGGACGCTCGGTTTTTAACGCCTTGAAGCTGATGTCAGCGTTCTCGAATGATCGAAGCCTTGATAGGTGCGACCGCCATGTCGCGCGAAGGTGGTATAACTATCGCAAAATTACTAAGTAGCTACCAAAATTACCTAATCCAATCAAAAGATCTGCATTAATTACATCCCCGTAATCTAGCCCCATAATTTAATCAAGGGATTTGTTTATGTCGCCGGAAGGTCGCGTCAACGGCCGCCGCACAAATCCGCTTCCGGGCCTTCCGTGGCCGCCCGTCAATTCGCAACTCACCCGCAATTCCCCAAGTCAAAATGGTGCGTACCTTATCCTCCTCCTCAGGCAACAACCCCCTCCCTCTCTCTATCCACGCGTTTAAGCTAGTGCTAACCGGCGGTTATGCTACACCCACCAACTGTTGCTGCAACAGAGCTCCCTCCGCAAGTTGATCCCCTTCGGCAACCGCGTGCTGGTCAAGCGCTTCGAGGCCGTGGCCAAGACGGCCAGCGGCATCTACCTGCCGGACGCCGACGCCAAGCAGCAGAACGAGGGCGAGGTGGTGGCCGTGGGCCCCGGCGCGCGCGCCACGGACGGCTCGCTCGTCCCGGCCCAGAGCGCCGTGGGCGACAAGGTGCTGCTGCCCGAGTACGGCGGCAGCTCGGTCAAGCTGGACGGCCACGAGTTCTTCCTCTTCCGCGACGAGGACATCCTCGGCAAGCTCGAGTAAAAGGCCTCAAATAAGAGCGCGTTTAGAGATCTCTGACCCAGAGGTTATTTGAGGATTTTTTTTGCTGTAAAAAAATCCCCACTAGCAAGGTGTACCCGCGGACGCGTTATTTGAGGCAGGAGGAAAAAAAAAACTTCGGCATACACTAGCAAGGTGTACCCGCGGACGCGTTATTTGAGGCAGGAGGAAAAAAAAAACTTCGGCATGACGACGGCGTGGCGCGGGGCAATAAAGTATGTTAGCCCGGTTTATCTTGTTGTGTGTGTAAGGTGTTGGTTGTTGAGCTCCTTGTGGCAGGCAGCGGTTAAGGGTCCAAGGGTGTTGATGTGTTAAATCGGGGGGTGAGCTGGCGCACCATTTGCTGCGCTCAGCCACGTGCACAAGGCGGAGTTGTCCTCCAACTGAGCCATGCAGCAGTGGCGTCTTTGCGCTTGTGCTGCTCAGCAGCATGGAGCCTGGTGTGGTCGTAATGTGCGAGCGCCTCGTTCTATCTTCTGTTGCAACATTTGAGAGCGCTTGTGTTTCCGATTCCGGTGGTGCAGCTGGTGTTTTACATGCACTTTGGTACACGCAAATGGGTCTGCCCCCAAGTTGCCAACTTGACAAACGTCGATGTTGCACTTGATTGGTACACGCAAATGGGTCTGCCCCCAAGTTGCCAACTTGACAAACGTCGATGTTGCACTTGATCTCCTCTCCGTTCCTCGCTGACGTACTTGGTGTTCACGACACCAAATGTATCCATCCAGACTAATCATGGCTACTTGTACACTCTGCGAGAAGTTCGCAATTCACTTCGCCATCCATGTGCGCTATAGCTTAATGATACAAGCAGTTCAATTGTTAATATCCTACATACATTTATGTGAATGCTACGACAGCAACTCGGCAGTACAGTACACCGCTCCGGCAAGTGAAGTGTTGTTGATCCACTCAGAGCCGATAAGGAAAGTGTTCTTGCAGCCACTCGCAGATGTGTCCATCGATCGAGTCAGATCTTGGATAGACGTCCTCAATAAGCTCCCGGGTGAAGAGATGGCGGTACTTCGCTTCCAAGTAGAGCAACATGTCAAACTTGCCATCGCCAATCAAGGAAAACTCCAACTTCGTTGGGCTATACTCTGGATACGTCGATAGAAGCCATGTGGTTACTTGCAGGTGGCCATTTCCCATCGCCTTCTCGATCGCTATAACCGTGCCGCCCTCCAGTCGATTTTCGTACAACCACTTGACCACAAGCCTTCTCGATCGCTATAACCGTGCCGCCCTCCAGTCGATTTTCGTACAACCACTTGACCACATCCAAGTGCCCGTGCTCAGCCGCGCCGTCGAAGGCGTCTGTCGTACAGCCTTCAGTTCGATTGCAGTGCAACCACTGCACTACCTCCAGGTGCCCATTCGACGCTGCGCCGTCCATCGCCTGTGCCGTGCATCCTTCGTAACACTTGGACTGCAGCCACTTGAGGACGTCCAAATGGCCATTGCTTGCTGCCAAATCGAATGCACGACCGGACATTCGCCACGTATCCAGCCGTCGACGCTTCAGGTTGGCTGGGGCGAAAGACTCGGCACAATCCTGCTGATAGAGGAACTCGAGTACGTCGACGTCCCCCACCTCCGCCGCTATCTCGATATATGTGGATGTGTCATGCCGCGTGTCATACGAAACGTGCATGAACAGCCACTCCAAGGCCTCCACCTGTCCATGGCGGATCGCTGTCTCCACCAAGTCTTTCCCTCCACACTGCACAAAATACTTGTCTCGCTTCTTCAAATACTCCATCAGCTCGACGTGGCCATGTTCAGCAGCCGTAGAAAAGAGAAGCGAAGAGATATTGAAGTTACGACACACTTCACATCCAGCCGAAAGCAGCCGTAGAAAAGAGAAGCGAAGAGATATTGAAGTTACGACACACTTCACATCCAGCCGATGATTCAAAGAGCCACGAGACCATGGGGACATCCCCACGCTGGGATGCCAACTCGAGTGTTTCTTGCCATTGGGCTACCCACAGACTCCAATTAGTGGGTCGTCTCAGCAGGGGGTCCACGACTCGCTTCATGAGGTCCAAACGTCCATGCTTTGCCAATTGTGGCATGGTCTGGAGGGTAAAATAGTGGCCTTCTTGCAGGTCTCCACAGTCTAGCAGCAATTCAGTCACGTTAGGATGCATGGACTCGGTATCAGCGAAGTCCGAGATGTGTCCACCTTCAGGTATCAGTGACTTCGCCAGTTCAATGTGGCCCATATCCAGTAACCCACCGATCAGAAAGTCGAGCTCGTCGAGTTCGTCCGGATCGTCCCTCTGTTCATGAAGCCTGTGCTCGCACATCCAGCGCATGACTTCAAAGTGGTTAGACTGGAGGATCAAAGAGCACCAGTCCCGCTCTGCGTCTCTCTTCTCGTGATCATGATCAAACAACCACTGCAATATCCCGACGCTCCCCTGTTTGGCTGCGCTGGTTATCGCCTTCTCCGGTATCGTGTAGCCCGAAAAATGGGTCAGCAGCCACTCGACAAGTGGCGCGTCCCCGTTAACAGCCGCTTTTTCCATTGTCCGCTCGAACTGCCACTTGTAGTAGTGAACGTCGGACCGCAGATAGTTGGTGAGACTCCAGCTTGACGTCCGCTCGGCGGCTGAAGTGCAGCTCGACTCCCAGATCCAGTCGCAGAGTCTCACGCTCGAGTATTTGGCCGAGTCCCGAAGCGACAAACTCGGTGGCGGCCCCAGGAAGCTCGTGGTCATGGGCTGGAGTTCCAGCACACCAGCGACAGCTGACTGGTGGCGCAGCACGACGTCCACCGCGGTGAGTACGAAGGAGGAAGAGGAAGCCATGGGGTCTGCTGCTCAACTCGGCTCCTGCAAGTCTGCGTCCCCAAAAGATGTGACGTAGAAACTATTGCTGCAACATGAGATCAGTATCAGCAACATTAGAACTTCAACTTGACATTGAGATCAATCCTACCAGTGTTCCAGCAGCTCTAAAACCCGAAGCGTCGAGGGCGAGGGGGGCGCCGTGCTGTCTTGGAGGAGCTCGAGCTCGCAGGAGGATCTGATCGGCCAGGACCTGCCACAGTCATGCGCTGCTTCTTGTGCTGGCGACTGGCTGCGAGTCGCTTCTCCACGTCGTCCTTGGCCTTGTCCTCCTTGGCGTGCAGCGACGCCTCCATCTCGTGCTCCATCTCGACGGCCTCCTCCTTCTCCTTCATGCGCTTGAGCAGGCGCGACTGGAACGACTCCTTCACGCTGAAGAACATGGGGCCGAGCTCAGCGAGCCACTCCCCCTCGACGGCGGTGGCGCACTGCATGTACTCCTTGCTCGTGTAGATGAGCTCGTGGTACACGACGAAGTCCGGCGTGTAGCCAAGTCCGAACAGCGCGGCGCTCGGGTGCAGGTTGCACGGCATTCCCGTCAGCATGTTCACGTACTCGCCGATGCCCTTGATCTGCGCTGAATTGTAGAAGTAGGCGGAGCAAATGGCCTTCCGCACCACGTCCCAGCGCCCGCCACACGAGCGAAGACGCACGTGCTGCTGCTTCATGATGTCCGCCAGCTGCTCTCGCACCTCGCGGGCCTTGCGCATGCCCTTGGCGTGGATGAAGTGGTCCGAGCACCACTGAGCCGAGTGGCGGTTGGCTTCCCACTGCTGATACACGTTCAGCAGCGTGAGGTGGTCGCTCTCAGGCACGAAGAACTTCTCACGGGCGGCGTCACTCTCCTCCTCGCGGTCCTTCGGACGGAAGAACACGCTGGGCACGGACAGCATACTCACCACTACCAGCACCTCGGTGGAACAGCCGAGCTGCTCGCTGAAGAGCAGCATCTTGGCCAGTGGAGGGTCCAGCGGGAACACGACCATCTTCTTGCCGATCTCCGTGAGTTCGCCAGTGTTGTCCAGTGCTCCCAGCACCCAGAGCTGGTACATGGAGTTGATGATGTTGTCTTGCGGTGGAGGGTCCATGAAGTCGAACTCCAGCAAGTTGGAGACGCCGAGAGACTTGAGCAGCAGCACCACGTACCCCAAGTTCGTCCGCTGGATCTCAGGGATCTGCGCTTCAAGCATCTCGTTGACGAACTGCCGCTGCGTGTACAACCGATAGGCGACACCTGGGCCGGTACGACCGGCACGACCCGCTCGCTGGTTGGCGTTCTGCTGGCTGATGGGACTGACCTGCAACGCGTCCATGCCGATCTTGGGGTTGTACACCTTCACCTTGCAGTAGCCCGTGTCGATCACGTACTTGATACCGTCTACAGTTAGCGACGTCTCGGCAATATTCGTCGACACGATGCACTTCCGAATGTCCGAGGCGTCGAAGATCTTCGCCTGTAGATCGGCCGGCAGCTGAGAGTACATGGGGAGCACCATGAGAGGCGGGGCGCCGTCCAGCTTACCCATTCTGTCCGCCAGCACGTAACACGTAGCTTCAATGTCCTCTTGACCCGTCATGAACACCAGGATGTCGCCTGGAGGGTGAGATAAGTGGATCTGCATGACTTGCTTCACCGCCGAGTCGACGTAGTCTTCGCTGGGCGACTTGGCGTAGCGCGTGTCGACGTGGAACGTTCGGCCTGGGATCGTGAACATGGGCACGCCGCCGAAGAAGTTGGCGAACTTGTCCGCGTCTAGCGTAGCCGACGTCACGACCAGCTTGAAGTCGCTGCGACGCTGCACGACCTTGCGCAGGATACCGAAGAGCACGTCCGTGTTGAGAGCGCGCTCGTGGGCTTCGTCCATGATGACGCACGAGTACGAATCCAGGTCGGCTTCACGCAGGGACTCGCGCAGCAGCACACCCTCCGTCATATACTTGATGATGGTCTTGTCGGACGTAAGATCCTCGAATCGAATGGCGTACCCGACTTCCTCGCCCAGCGTCACCTCCATCTCCTCGCTGACACGTTGAGCCACGGACATGGCTGCAACACGACGCGGTTGCGTACAGCCGATCATGCCGAAGCCAGAGTATCCTTCCTCGTGGAGATACTGCGTCAGCTGCGTCGTCTTACCTGATCCCGTCTCTCCAACAATCACCACGATCTGGTTCTCTCGGATCACCTGCAGCAGCTCCTCGCGACACTGAAAGATCGGGAGGAACTCGCGCTGCTGACGGAGTGTCCGCGTCTTGGCGAACACACTCACCGCCTTCTGCTTCTTGAGATGCGTCGAGAACTGCGAGTCCTGCTTGTAATTCTCTCCGTCCTCGTCCTCCTGTTTCTCCTCCTGCTCTTCGTCCGACCCAGCGTCCTTCTTGACACCAATGGCGTCCCCCATCCTCGACCCGCCGATCTCCCAGAACCGCTTCCTCATCTTGTTGCGCTCCCGCTGCTCCCGCACTTCACGCAGCAGCTCGCTGCCTTTCCTGGCACAGACCGCCATGTCCGCCGTCGGGTCCTTCACGGTCGCCACCATCTCCACCTGCGTCGTGAAGGCCACGCGCCCGTCCAGGAACGGGGGCTTGGTGCTGTGCACCATGATCTGCACCCGCGAGTCCAGCTCGTCGTCGAAGTCCGTGTCCACCTTGCCGGACGCCACGACGCCGCTCGTGAGCAGGCGGTTCTTCTCCCACGCCTCCTGGTCCGCCGACAGCGCCGAGGCCCTGGCGGACATGCCCTTGAGCTTGTTGTCTCCTCTGGCCCGGGTCTGCTCCAGCTGCTGCTCCAGCGCCTTGAACTTCTCCTCGCTGCCCAGGAACACGTGGCCCTCGTGGGCCTCGATGCCCCCGGCGTCGTCGTTCAGGTAGAACTCGCGGTCAAAGTCCTCCTCCACTTGATCGTCGTACTGCTTCTTGGGGGCCCCCAGCCTCTCTCTGCGTCTGTAGCTGCTGGCAACAGGAGGCGACGCGTAGTCAGTCGTACTGCTTCTTGGGGGCCTCCAGCCTCTCTCTGCGCCTGTAGCTGCTAGCAACAGGCGACGCGTCGTCCTGTTCCCCCCTCCACGTGCTTCTACTGCTGCTTCTACTCGTTCTACCCTCGCGTTCTCCGCTTGTAGAGCTGGATCTGCTGTGCCGGTCTCCGTCGCTGGTTCTGGGCGTATCCGACGCCCCCAGAGCCTCGGAGCGGCTCGACACGCTCTGCAGACGTTCGGGCTCGTCCCATTCACTGGCATTGAGCCCTGCAGCCCTCTCAGAGCGCGGCAACAGCGATCTACTCTTAACGTCTCGTTCTGGCCTGTTTTCGGTCGTTTTGAGGCCCCCAGAGCCGCGATTTTCGCGCTCCTGACGCTTCTCCGCCGCCAGTTTGTCCAGACCGAGCAGCGACGCGCGAGGGCGGCTGGGGTCGCGCTCGGAGCCGCGAGAACGGGGCGCAAACAGATGAGACGAGCTGCGAGTGGACTCCGACCGTTGGCGCGAGCTCCCGGAGGCTCTACTGGCGCTGCGGCTGCGGCGACGGCGCGGCTGGGACCGGCTGCGACTGCGGCTGCGTCTGCGCGA
>JAIKVH010000462.1:0-14510 GCA_024679275.1 Phytophthora niederhauseri
CTACGGGTTCGGCGGCTGGCGAGGCGAGCACAACCAGTCACGGCAAGTCGGAGTCGGCGGGCAGTGCCGACAAGTCGAACGGCAAGGACGATTCGTCGCGGCAGGAAACTGCAAAGGGACCATTTGCTGGAGAAGGAAAAGGAAATTCGTTAGCGGCCCTGCGTGGTAGTAAGGAGTTCTCTCGAAGTGGTGACGGTGACAAGGTGAAGGCAATGTCAGAGCGCACCGAGAAGGGGTCAAATCTCTCGAAGTGGTGACGGTGACAAGGTGAAGGCAATGTCAGAGCGCACCGAGAAGGGGTCAAGTACATCTTCAGGCGATGGAGAGGATGCTACTAAACAGCGGGCTTCAACTACGAACCCCCTCTCGTCCCCGACAAAGCTGGAGACAATGTCCATAGACACGATGGATGCAGTGACACAGGACGCCAAACATTATGTCCGGGGAGACCCGACAACGCGCGGAATCGACTACCACGACGGGAGCAGCATATTCAATGAGGAAGGTGATGGCGACTCTCCATTCGTGATCGGAGGACGCAAGCGTGGGTGGCAGGCTCAGGCCCAGTCTGGATTATATGCGGATAGCTCAAACTTTCAAGATGGCGTGCGATTTTCCGTGTGTTCAGCCGCGGTGATCTCAGTGCTCCTGCTCTTGGCCTTCCACTTTGAGGTGCTCAATCAAGGCTTCGCTCGGTATGTACCTCCCGGGTCTCTGTGGGCTCCTAATTCTTGGGAATTCATCGTGTACACGCAGTACGTTCAACAAATAGCCTCCATTTCGGCGTTGACGCTCCTGAAGACGCCGTATTTCCTCTGGGACTTTACAGACCTTTTCGCGTGGGCGAATTTTCTCGTCTATCGCGCTACGGACGAGTATTCTACGGCTGGGCGGCGTTTGACGACTGTTATCCTCGGAGGTCTTGTGGGTTACGGTGATCGGATTGGGACAGACGAGATGAATCTGCTTACTAGCACGTGTGCGGGTTTCGCGGTTGTCATTGGCTTTTTCCTTGGAGTTGTCTTGGGGGCGAGCCTATGTAGCAAGTGGCGTGAGCGTCACAACCAGAAGGGAAGAAGAGGCGTGGTCTGGCGCTGCTTGGGGTTGGTCCTTCTCGTCTGGTTCTTCTCCCTTCTCCCGCTCACTATGGTCGTGTCATTTGAGGTGTCGATGGAATTCAAGGCACATAGCCTGGAGCTATGGCCTTTGGTGATCTCCTTCGGTGTCGTCGTCGTCGTGATTTTTGGAGGCATCCTTGTGGTATCTCGAGCAATTCTACACCGTGACCAAAGGCGCTTAAGCAAACTCCGTCCACGGGCAGTTTGGGGGGCGTTCTACTCGGAATTCACCTACCGAGGCCGACTCTTCTTTTTGCTGATGGTCGCTCTACAGATATGCACGGGCCTTTGCCTTGGCGCTGCGGACGACAGCGAGATGATACTCATCGTGCTCATCGGGCTTCATGTCTTGTTCTTGGTTGCGCTGTTCATCGTGAAGCCGTTTTCCAGTGGTTCTTCGCGCGCCAAGTGCGTCATGTACGGTGTGACGGTGCTCAAGGTCGCAAACTTGGCGTTAGCTTTTGCGTTCCTCCCTTCGTCGACGTTGTCAGTCGCTGGGCTCTCTCGCGCGGCGAATGCGTTCATTGCCCTCAACTCGCTGGTCATTCTCGGTTGGTGCCTCCGACACCTTGTGATGTTCTGTGTGCTCGCAGTTGCGTCGGCGAAGCATGAAGTGGACAACCGGGTCGCGCGAGAGACCGAGATGAGAATTGGTGCGTCCCCTTTGCTTTCTATGAGCGAGCTGGTGATGACGAAACCAAGGGAAGTCGAGTTCTGAGCAAGCGGTATGTGTACGCGTAGTCTTGAAGGACAAAAAACAATGGTTCAATGTGAAGTGTAGATATTTGCACTGCTACCCCCGAGCACAACATCCCCTAAAGTAATGATCCTCCTCGTTGCAGTTGCTGGAAGATCGTCACAAGTCATGTAGCCATGTGCCATCCCCTCTTAAAGTCGATATATTTATGTTCAACACACAAAAGCGAGCTTTGCGTGCACTAAGAGCTCCGATACCGGTAGAGCAGGTGGGTCATGTTCCTCAAGCGCGAAGGAGACGAGAGCCTGAGGGCAATGAAGACTCGGCGCAGCTGCAGCAGATGCTCACGTCCTGCATGATCAACCGTCAGATCCTTGTAAGTTACCGTCCTGGCATTGCTGGGCCCAATCTAGTATACCATAAGGCCAACTGGCACTAGCTCTCCATGTGTGTGTCATACGTACTATAGTGCTGCATCGCTGGCGTCATGGTCGGCATCCCCATCAGCATCCAGCGGAAATCCTACAAACCGTTCGCCATCCTGGGCGTCCTAGGTTCGTGGCAATAATGCGGCAATGTATAGGGTGCCTTGGATGTCTAGGGTGATTGACGCCACTCGGTGCTTGCAGGCTCGTTCGTGGACTACTCGATCCCGTACATGACGGACTGCCGGATGATTCACAACGCCATGCAGTTGGCGCTCCAACAGGAGAGACAGAGAGATGCTGCAAAACCCTCGGATACAGAGGCTTGAGTGGTGCAAGCGATAGAATCGTGCTGCTGATAACTGAACCGCAACAGTGGTATGCATCTCGCAACTGGTGCCGTGTCCGACAATGCGCTGGAATACATGCAATTCCGCACATGTATTTCGCAAGCCGAGGTCTTTTAGGTATTGCTGCCTCCTGCTGGGGGTTTAGACCAGCTTCTTCTTGTGAAAGTATGCCTGCAGGTGTTTTGCTTGGTAGAAGCCCGTTACTAACAAGATGGCAATCTGCAACACAGAGGTGCACTCAGTTTCCCAGAGCATTCACAACAGCGACAAAATACCCGCTTCCTACCTGTAGCAGCGACACCCAAGTCGCTCGTTGGTTGCTGCTTTCGATCGAAGACTGAAGCGTCAAACTCTTCTCCTGTAAATGGCATACCACCACAAGGATATGAGCCATGGGACGACCGTAGGCACGACCATATTCAGCAACCTACCTTGGCGTAGTCCTGGTTGCGCTGGATCGCGCTCACGCGGTCTCTCAGTTTCATGATCTCCAGGTGCAGGTCGTCCATCTGGTTCTTCTTGGCCAAGTTCTGGTACTCCTCGTGGCTCGTGCCCATCTTCAGCTTCAACGCGAAGCGCTAGCAGCAGCAACAAGATACGTACGCAAGTTAATACCCCTTCACCACCATCGCAACATCACACGACGCAGCCTCACCATCGACGCATCATAAGGCAGGGCGTAGTTGGACGAGTCGAGACTGACGCAGACCCAGTGCACCCCGTTCTGCTGCGCCGTGAGCGAGATCGATCCCTGCACCACCAGCACCAATCCACTCTTCAGTCAGCCACCACCCCCGCATCCCCCCTCCAGCACTCAGTATTTCACCTTCTGGCTCGTCGTCTCGCTCTTCACGAGCGTGTGTTCATCCTCGCCCTTGCTCGGATCGGGCGCGTAGAACTCCACCACCGTCTTCTGCACTCGTCAAACCCAACACCTCCACTTCTGCACTCGTCAAACCCAACACCTCCACAGTCAGCACAAAGATCTCTGTCTCCTCCTCCCCCATTGACATCCACCCGCTCGCTCCCTCACCATGACGTCCGTCGTGTCGGGCGAGTCGTACTCGGCTCGGATCGCCGTCTGGGCCGGCACATCCACGAGGAAGCAGCGATGGCCCTGCAACGAACAAGAAGAGCCGTCAGCCTCCTCCTCCTCTCTACAGTTCACACGCGCATGCAGACATCGTCCCACCTCCTCCAGCACGTTGAAATACAGCGCGCGCGCCGTCCCGTGGAGGGCGCCGACCACCACGAGCAGCAAGTAGAGCACCAGCGACTTCATGCTTTTTAGAGCGGATCCTCTATCCTCAACTCGTACTCGTCGCTGATTGGGCAGCGGCGATCACTGAGATGCGGCATAGTAAAGTCGAGTCAAAAACCGCACCACTCGCGACTTGCGCCCAGTATACTGTACACTTCGAACCCATCCCGAAACCGCATCAGGGTCGAACCAGAGTCAGTAGAGTCGAGTCTCTGTAGGCGCCGGTCGTCAGCCATGTCCAAGGAGGGCTTCCTGCTGCTGCACGACGAGGGCCGCCGCAGCTGCATCTACTACTGCGTGCTGGGCGAGGGCAAGCTGCAGTTCTACACGCGCCGGGACCGCGGCGTGATGGTGCGCGAGGTGGCGCTCTCCCGCTCGCGGCTCAAGGTGCGCGGCATCCCGGACGCCGACGGCCGCGACTGCCCCTACAGCTTCTCGGTGCGGCTGCAGCGCTCGCGCATCCGCGACGGGCGCATCCTCGTCTACGGGACGCCCACGCTGCTGGTCATGAGCGCGCCCACGTGGGGCGAGCGCAAGGCCTGGGGCAACGCCATCCACGCCTGGCAGCGCAACTACTGGGGCGAGCCGCAGCACAAGGCGCTGGGGCTCGCGCCCGACGAGCTCGAGGTCTTCTTCGAGACGCAGTTCAAGGCGCTGACCATGGTGCTGCAGAGCGCCGTGCCCGAGGCCTCGACGGGGTCCAGGCACGACGGAGACCGCCAGAAGATGAAGAAGCAGAGAGCCACGGCGGCGGCCGCAGCCGCTGTGGCGGTGCCCAAGGCGCTCTTTGGCCGGGCGCAGGCCGTCAAGAAGGTGGGCAACAGAGTGGGCAAGAAGCTGAGGGAGAAGGCCGTCACGTTCTCCCTGCCCCCGATGGGGCTGAGCGTGTCCACGTCAGAAGCTGAGGGAGAAGGCCGTCACGTTCTCCCTGCCCCCGATGGGGCTGAGCGTGTCCACGTCGGTGCAGAACCCGACGACGGTGTGACGGAAGCGGAGAGGTGGAGGAAATGGTTCTGGTAGATAGGAATCGGCGGCGAGGTTGGTACTTTAAGTTATACTTATACATGCATGCATGGAATGTGCAGGAATTGCAGCGGGGTGTTATAGGATGGATATGTTTCAAGAAGGGGAAGAGTGCTGATAAATGGAATTCATTTTTGTTGTGGTTATGATATGAAAGCTCGGAGCGAACACTACAACGAGTTGCAAGTCACTACTGGATCGGGCTGTGAATATATGCAGCGGCGTCGGGTGGTCACCACTGCAGCAGATGGAATAAAAAGTGTGAAGATGCTGGAAGGACGCTGGTCGACGATCAGGTTGGCTCTTCAATCGAGCTTTTCGCCACCACGCGCCTCACACTATCCGTGCTGGCTTAGAGGAGAAGGCCAAAGGCAGCCGCGAGCAGTCCAAGCGAAGCTTTCATAGTCGGGAAGAGCGACGCCGCATCAGAAGTTCCAGATCCAGTGCTCGTGGTGGTAGGCGCCTCCGTCGTTGAAGATGGCGTGGATGGCGTGGCCGTCGTGGTGCTTGGAGTCGTTGGGGTCTTCGTCGTTGAGGACGGTGTCTTCGTCGTTGTGGAGGGAGTGGCGCCGGGCGTCGAATTGGGAGGTGGGGGCGGTCCGTTGAAGGCGTAATACTTGGCGCTGTCAGTGCAGGGGTGCTCAGGGCTCAGCATCTCCAGGCTTAACGCAATGGTTGTCTTATCATCATCCGTCCCGTCGCAATTGCCATCCTCGTAGTGAACAACATCACCGTCTCCAGTATCAGCCAAGGTCGACGTGAAACTCTTACCATCAATGGAGGGGTGGCATTCCTTGTCCGATGAGTACACCTGCACACCGCTAAGAGTCGAGCACTCTGCGTCATTGTATAACTCGACAACCACGTACGGAGCATCACCGAACATCGCCTCTGCAGCGGCAAAGTGATCCTCTGAGCAGTCATGCTTGAGGTAGTGGCCCTCGGTTGCAGTGCACGTCGTCGATGCAGAGCACGAAAACTCGTCCGAAACAACGAGCTGGGCGGGGGTCGCGCAGGCATTGTCGTCGTACGAGAGGATAGTTGACTTCACCGTGGGAGAATCGCCCACACCGTAGACGACTTGGTCATCGTTACACGAACCATCACCGTTGGCTGCGACCTCGAGAGGCTCTCCATCCTTCGTTTCACACGTCGCGTCGGAGTAAAAGGTGATGGTCATGTCACCGCTTTCACTCCGCGTAGCAAAGAAGCTCGCGTCTGCGGCAGTCGCGTGGCACTTGGCATCCGCTGCGTACGTCTTGCTGCTCGTGAGAGAAGTAACGGCGCAATCCTTGGCGGCAGTATACGTCTCCACGACGATGTATGGGGTTGAATCAAACACCGTGGCGGCGTCGTCCTTAAAGACAGCAGTAGAACTGCACAGAGTCCTAGTGAACAAGTCTCCAGCAGCTGCGCAAGCGCCAGTAGCCGAACACGTATCTGGATCAACCACGGTTGTATCAAGGTAGGTTGGCATCCCGGGCGATACACAGCCGTCGTCGTTGTTCTCGAAGGTGGCCGTCGACTGCAGGTACAATGGAGTGAAACCACCACCGTAAACCAATTTATCGTCGACACCGCCAGCAGATGTCGAGCACGAAGTACTGAACTGGGCCGCGGTGACCTCAATCGGGTATCCTGTAGCTGGTGTCGTGCACGAGGCATCGCTGTATACCGTGACTTCCGAGAGGGCATCTTCGCTTCTGGTCGCAATGTAACTTGCCGCGGTATCTGTCTTGTGGCACTTGCCGTCGGCGACGTAGACTGCTATACTTTCGAGCTCCGTGCCTGCGCAGGCCTTCCCCGCGGCGTAACTTTCCACAATCACGAACGGCGTGGTTGCGAACAAAGTCGTCAATTCTTCACGGTACGACGCAGTAGTGCTGCATCTGGTGCCGGAGTAGGGAAACTGAGTACCGGTACACGACGTCGCGTCTACACATGTGTCCTCATAGAGGAAATCACTCGACGTGAGCATCACCGGCACTACATCATTTTTGCAGGCACCGGTGTCCGTGTTGAATGTACCAGTCGCGTCGACGTACACAGTAGTCGCGCTGGTGCTCCCATAAATCTTCGTGTCAGCAATGCCGTTTGCGCCATTCGCGCACGAGTTAACACTGGCTTGCTGCGCACTGACGACCACCTCATCGCTTGTAGCTCCACTACAGTCTGCCATTCCGTAGGTGAGAATCTTCGCAGCGCCATCGCTCGTCTTCACCGCCGTGAAACTCTCCGCCGATCCGGTTTTATGGCAAATGCCATCGGCCAGGTAGGCGGTAACAGTCTCAATATCCGCTGGATCAGCGCAGGTCGCTGCGTCCGTGTACTTTTGCACAACCACATACGGAGCGTCACCAAAGATGCTCGGCAAGAACGTGGCGTAGAAGTCACCGTCACTCGTTCCATCCGTCGTAGTACACTGGGTGGCGGGGTACACTTCGTCTGTAGGTGCACATGTCGCCGAAGAAGTACACGGGTCCTTAATCGTAGCCACCACCTTCAGCGCCGTTTCTGCCACGTCTTTGCAGTCGGCTTCCAGCTTGTAGGTCACAATGCTCTCCAACTTGACATCCGTTGCGTGGATGGAGCCTAGAGCTACCATCAGGAGGAGACCAGCGGCACGCACACCGTGGAGCCTGAGAGGCTTCATGGTGCTTGCTTGGATTGAAGGGTCAGGTCAGTCAGTCGATCAGGTGCTGCCGGGAACTTGGGAAGTTCGGGACTGAGCGCTCGTTTGCCTGCGCGGCCGCGGGCTTGTACGGACGTGCCGCCCCTTGGCCATCGCGACGCTTGGACGCGAGGATCGCAACGGACGCATGGGATCTTGGGCGGTTTCCGGCGTTTAAGCCAATGAGGCGAGCTGCTTATAAATGGCTGCCAATCAGGAGCGTCGAACTCAAACCCTAAACCCTATGGGAAGCTGCGAATTAGAGTTTGGTGAGCGTACTTGTGACTGCTAAACGGCCATCGCCAGCGCTAGCAGAAAGAACCAACTTTGCGCTGTTGTACTTTTCAACATGTCTACACACATATTTAACCGAAACCGTATGGCCTCACATTTACAACCTTGTATCGGACCCCGATTTATAAGTGTCGGAGTTGATGTAAGGATCGAGGATCCAACGCTGGTGAGATCCACAGCGAAGTCAACTAGTGTACTTAACACCCCTCTCTCATATTCTAAACGGAGATCGCGTAGTGACAGTGCAGCATGTAGGCTGCTCACGAGTTGGCTCTGTGCATATTTAGCTGAAGGGATCGATGTAGTGTATGTACTAAAACGAAGAGAAAACGATCGACCTCAACATGAAAATCCGGGACGAGGACTCTATAGTAAATCAAAGACGCAGATGTTTAACCCGAGACCTCGCAGAGCGCCAGAGTGCAGAACACCGGCCTTCAAGTGCGCGGTGGGGTTCGACGCCAGCTCCCGGCGCGTTTTAAGTTCCAAAACAGGTGACTCCAGGGTGCGACACCCCCGTCACTGCCGACTTTGCCTTGGTACCTTTGAGTCCCCACTGCACCGGTGCTCGCTACACCAGTGAGGTCTTGCAGCGTCCCAAAACGTACTTGGACCGCGCGCAGGCAGTCTCCCGGTGGGCTCTTGAAGACGTCAAAGTCGAGGCTCTACTTCTGTCCTCGAGGACGGAGTCGTCCGCGTGTTCTTCGGCAAATTGGTTTCTGTCTTGATCTTTAAGGTTGGCTAGCTGTCTTCTAGCACTTCACTGACTTTAATGTAGGTTTCACTATGCTCGACTTGTCTTGAGTATGCTTGTGGTTCTTGGCAGTTCTTCAGTGTGGTAGTCTTGGTTTGGGTATGCGGAGATTTGTTGACGGCGACTGTGGTGAAGCAACTTGACATTTTCCTGGTTACCGTTGTCCGGTTGCTCTGACAAGAGTACTCGAATGGTTTGTGTGGGAGAGAAGGGTTGATTCTGGATGGCGTGCCTAAGTAACGCCTGAGCATGATGGAGGAGATGTGGAGTATGGATGCCTGGTCACGTTTGACCTCAATGGCCGAAGGTGCGCAGCACCCAGTCCGGTCACGACCTAGTCTGACGAAGGGAGACCGTGAAGTGCCCCGGTGAACGTATCCCGGAGAGCTACCCTTCTTGGCGAGGCTAAGACATCCCTAACGTATTTCGAACCCCCAGCAGCCTGAGCGTGAAGCCATCCAAGGCCAAGCTGAACCAGTCTGGATCTGCGGTCAAAAACGCGCGACTTGCGGCTAATGGCATCGAGCAGTTGACGGAGTCTCCACGCAAGGGGACTGCTCTGGCTAAAATCCCGTTCAAGCGTCTGACATTGGACCAGCTGAGCGTGATTGAAACGCCCGATCCAGCAACCACCACGTCCTACAGGTGCTCCGGGATCAAGATGTGCTTCTATCAGAGGAAAAGCAAGCCTCAGACCATCGGGTTCCCCAACTACGCGCCGCAGAAATGCGATATGAAGTCTCTTGAAGAACGTTGGAGCATGGAGCTGTACGTGACGTTTTTCCCGGTGAATCCGCGCGGAAAGATGATCAAGAAGAAGCTCCCCTGGAACGTCATGTTCGCTGAACGCACAAAGGTGCTGTACTACCATGATGCGGCCACGCTCAGAGCTGATACCATGCGTGGCCTCGAGAAGCACGTCGAGATCATGGAGAGGTTCTGTCAAGCCTGGTGGGACTTGCTGCACTGGATCACGATCAACATTGAGCACGATGCTGCTTCTCCGAGACTCTACAAGCGTCGCCGCAGGCGCACGGATTCCTTGATCCGCCGGCACAAAACCCATCTCAAGAAATTACGCAAAATCAAGGATTTCCCTGAAACGCTGTTTCAAGAACCTGGCATCTGGCCGCTGCCTCAGCGCATCTGCAACCGGATCTGGGAGGACCCTCGCGTCGTTGATTCAAGCGGCGAGTCCAAGTCTCTGCGTCAGCTGCTGGTTGAGCTGGACGAGCGTGAGCCTGCCCGCACTCTCTGGGCGACTGTGGCCAACGAGGTTGAGAGCACCAAGTACGTTTCAGCCGATCTCGGCGCCAATCACTCGATTCCACTTTCCCAACGTGCCCACGGATGAGGATGATGAGTAGGACGACGAGATGAGCGAAGTCGACGACGAGGACGAGAAAGACGTCGATGAAGGAGACGTCGAAGAGGAGGAGGTTGAGGAGGAGGAAGTCGAGGAGGGTGACACGGGCGAGAGTGATCAGTGAATCGCTGGTCGCACTTCTTCATTCCAGACCCTGGACGCAGCTTTAGCATTACTTCATTTGCATGTCGTAGCGTAACCACTCAAAGTTCAGGAATACGCGTTTTCACACCTTCATGTTCTTTCTTTACCTTGCTTCAGCTTTTTCCACTCTTCTGCGTTCAATCATCTTTGCTTGAAACGGGGTTTCAGCCACGCTCCTCAGTTCTCATTCCAGCACTTCTCCACCGAAGTCACATCAACGCGTAGCAGGCTGGCCACACTCCATTTTTTTCTCTCCACAGCGTAAATAATTCCATAATCCAATCTCCACATCTCTGCTTCGTAATGTTCACCGTCATCATCATCTGCATTCAGTCAAATCCGTGTCTAGACATTTGTCTGCGATCAGGGTCACTCGGTCTTGTTTCAGGGTACAGTCAGTTTCAGGTGCAGGTTCAGTCACTTTCACATGCTCAGCTATCTGCGGTCAGGCCTGTGGGCCCAGCGAGCGCTACACGCCTTGGTAATCATCCCCAGCCTGCATAGCCTGGAAGCGGGCTCGCGCCTTAGCTCCCTGGTTGAACTCATACAGCACGGCACCGCAGTTCACCTGAGCGACTGGCAGTCACGCTGGTTCATCGTATCCCTTCCACTTGACTTGGTATTCACGAGTGCGTTGAGAGGTCCGAGTGCGTTTGACCCAACGCAGATCCAGGATTTTCTCCACGTCATATTCGTCGTTCAAGGCGTCAGACTCCCAGCTGTCCTCGGGCAGCAAGGCGGCATCGAAATCACCGTCCTCAGCTTCCTCCACTTCTTCGGTCGGCCGCTTGGGGAACAGCGCTCGCGGTTTCAGACGACTGACTTGCACCCAAGGGTTCACGCGATATCCAGTATACTTCAGCTTGAGCTGACCCTGAAATTGTCGTGCATCTCTTCGATCCGGAACGGGCTGTGCCACATGTGAGCCAACTTCCTGCTCAGACCTGGCTGAACCTTGGGTATGTAGAGCCAGACGGCGTTTCCAACCTTAAAACCGGCCTTGATGCGGTCAGACAATTCTTGCCATTTCAGGGTCTGAGCCTCTGAACGCAGTTTCTTTGCCATCTTCTGCAGCTCCTCTGCGCAGGCTTGAGCGTAGGTGTAATCTCGTTGCATCTTGCGACGCCACTCATAGGCACTGCGTTCAGGCACACTCGACGGCTGGCCCGAGCATCGCTGAAAGCGTCCCTTGAGCATCCCAACCGTGGACCAAATATACTGGCGTATCAAGCCTGGTCGCATCAAAAGACGTGTTGAGCGCGAACATCAGCCGTTCAGCATGCTCATCCCAGTCACTCTGGTCTGATCCAGCTACGTAGGCTTCGACATTGCAGATCACTGTCTGCACGGACCGTTCCTACTGGCTATTTGCCTGAAAATGCATCCTGAAATTGGAACAGAAAAGTATTTCCGCGTTCAGACTTTGTAAGGTGTGTGCCGAAGTCCATGGACACCACTTCGAACGGGCGACTAGGCTCAATGTTGCCGGGCGAAGGCCCTAAGTTCAGAGGTCGTCCATTGGCGGATGTGCAGTCAGTGCACTCTTTTACGAAAACTTCCACATCAGCGTAATGAAAAAAATGCGTTCAGAGTTTTACATCGGTCAGTAAAACTCAGAACGCAGTTTTTCATACGTCCGAGTTATGGCTTGGTGTCCGCCCTGAACATCATCATGTTGTGGCGTAGCGGGGTCAGCAAAATCTGCGAGATTGCCAATCCAACTTACCAACTGCGCCCGAACACCGACTTACGGAGGGGGTCCCCCGATGATCCGTGATCTGTGTGCTGAACTGGTCACCTTGTGTACCCGTCGGTAGGGCTGGATCTGCTCCTCTGGTGTCTGCTGAAGCGTCCGAGCCTTGAAGACAGAGCAGCCTGGGCGAGACGCGGGGATGTGGGTGGAGCAGCGCGGAAATCTTCACTCTGCTCGCTGTTGTTACTCCCAATCCAGTGGTGGTTGACTTGGATCGGGCGGCCTGGATCTGGATCCGGCCGTGGGGTAGCCTTTGGGTTGTTGTTGTTCCTTTCCTTTGCCTTCGTAGGTCTTCCTTTACCATACTTGCCGCTTCCTATAGCAGGATCCGTAGATGTTGAGAGTTAAGGATGCACCCGGCCAAGTAGTAACTCTGGGTGGATCGGGGATCTGCACTTGCAAGTAGGTCACTAGGAAGGTTGCAGAACTGTTTTTAACCAACGCTAGATCCACTACCAGAACCTTGCTAAGCCGTGGAGCCAATGTCGTGTGGGAACACGCCGATTTTCTAATAGATGTAGGCACAATCCCTTAAGACAATACCCACTGAGTCGCGATGAGTAGCGATAACTCAGCAGGCTTGTCGGGTAGTAGAAGTTGAACCTAAAGGCCCTGCTTCAAGGCCCTGCTTCACACCCGTTCCTCGGGTTCCTCCTTATTAGGCACAACAGGAGCAGCCGCAGCGTCAGACTTCTCTCCGGCCGCCGCTAGGGGTTTATCGGTCTTGTCCACAACTATGGCAGTTTCCGGTGCAAAATCCTTCTGCTCTCCAACAAGTTTCACGCATTCCGCCGGGTAGAAGCTTTTGAGTCCGGTGTAAGCGGAACAGACGCCGGCCTTCAACGCGTTCAAGGCCACGCCTTCGGTAGCCGAGCCAAGCACCTTTTGGTTCACAATTGTCTGTTCAATAAATCAAACACATGATTAGTTGACTTCTCTAGTGAGACATACATCAGCATTACAGTCAACGTACGTAGGGCATCCGGGGAACGCTTCCAGAGCGCTCGTCGCGAATCATCTAAATCGATCACAGGCATCCAGTCAGTACGTTGTAGCTCATCACCTACGGTATCAAATACAAGTCGTTGTACCTTCACTAGCAGATCCTTGCTGCGGTTATCAAAGCACTCCTTCACCACGACTCGCTCCTCATCCGTCAAGCAGTTCTTGACCTTCGTGTTCCAGTCACCCACTTGTCCCGACTCGTCTCCTTCAATACACTGCCAGAATACCATCCCATCAGCCACCTCACCATCTACGGTATCAAATACAAGTCGTTGTACCTTCACTAGCAGATCCTTGCTGCGGTTATCGAAGCACTCCTTCACCACGACTCGCTCCCCATCCGTCAAGCAGTTCTTGACCTTCGTGTTCTAGTCACCCACTTGTCCCGACTCGTCTCCTTCAATACACTGCCAGAATACCATCCCATCAGCCAAAACTTCCGCACACCCAACCGTAGAATGCGGTTGCACGAGTTGCACGCACCGCAATCGTGCCGAGGTACTTGACGGCAACTCTGGAGAGCGCTGTCGCTTTCCTGGCCGATGGCGAATGCCACGCGATACCAGGGTTCTCAGCGGCTTTGAAGGGCGTCGTGAAAACGGATAACTCGGTCACCTACAGTACCTTAGCGACGAGACCTGCACCAACAAGGGGGACGAATCCGACGTGATCATCTCAAGCGACAAGCTTAACAGTGACAAGTGTGTCAACGGGTTCCCGAAGCTGTGCAACGTGCTGGTTGTCTGCGCACGCGAGATTTGGTCGCTACTGTGCTGATAGCAGCCAAGATCCGTCAGGCCGTCAGTACCGGAACTTCCGATACCCCGCCGGCGCGTGCCCAGCTGGCAACGCAACCAATTTTATTTACACTAAGACAAACTCGTAGCAGCCGACGCCGCTGACTAACTAACAATACACGCACTTCCTAGACACGTACGCAATGAACAACTTCGTCGCCCTCTAAACCACTTGGACGTGCACCACCGCTGTGCCCGTCCTCACTTCGCAGTTCACAGAAGACTCGGAGCGCCAAGTGCTCTCCTGTCCGTCACTCACCACGTAGTCCAGCAGCACGTCCACCGAAGCAGCCGTTCGTTCGTCCTGCAACTCGCTCCCGAGCTGCGTTCGTCGCCGAGGGCATTTGCGTCCTCGCCGTCTATTTCAAGAGTGAGCTCGACGCTCGAGTTCGCGAGGCACGTGACGTGCTGCAGATCCTGGCACCACAAGGTCTCCAAGGTCCACAGGGGTTCAACGTCCCACTCGTTCCTACTCGGCCGCTCCTGTCCTCCGTCTCTCATTGTCACGTCGGGGTTCGGGCCGCTCGTCTGACCCAACTCATCACACTATGGTGGACGTCGCTCAAGAACTTAGCATCGATGGCTTCTTGGCTACAATTAAGGATGCTAAGTTCCGAGAAGATTCGTCCGACAACAGGCTACTTAACATCATTCTGCGCAACTTGATCCTTGCCCCCGACCCCGTCGTCCACTGGGCGACGTCACCGCTGGGTACAAGGTCGTACTCGAGCGCGTACTGGCCGGCGCGATTCCGCCGTCGTCTACGTCGTCGCTCCACCAGCAGTCTACGTTCGTCGTTCTCGTGGCCCGTACTTGCCACTGCAGCGCGACTTCGCTTCGCACCGCTGACAT
>JAIKVH010000463.1:0-14496 GCA_024679275.1 Phytophthora niederhauseri
AAGAATGTTGACTGTTGAGGCATACTCCGGCCAAGCATCGACACGAGCTTCTTTGGCTGGTCCAGAATCTCCTTGAGGCTGTCCAAGATGGTTCCGACAATCACGGTAACAAAAAATATCTGAACAAGCTGGAAGTACGCCAGCTTCGTGAACAATGCAGCTCGAACCTCCGTTTTGGACGGGTGTCCCTCTCGCCCCGACAGAAAATTGAACACAATTGGAGCCAAAGCACTCAATGCCACAAGAGCCAGTGGTGCAATCTGCTTAAAAATGTCTTGGAGAACTGGGTACTCGTCGAATGCTTTGTTCAGGAAAGGCAAAGCACGTCGAAGAGACTCGACAGTAGCCAGCGAGGCGACAAACGCAGTCGGAATCGTCCAGAAAAGCACAATAGTGGCCGAAATCAGCGACGACACGAGCATTCCCAAGGCCCGAGTTCGATAACGAAGTCCAATATTGTCCCAATTGATATCATCCGCATGTGGCGCGGGGACAACAGCCATGCAGGCAGGATCCTTGGACTGTAGCGTCTGCTGCGCTACTTGTGCGGACATCAGCGACGAGAACGAAATAAAAGCAGCCCGCCGCATCACCCGGATAGGACGCTGCTTGCGGATCTGCTCACGCTCATCCTGGCTCATTTGTCGCTCGTGACGCCGCGCCTTCTTGTCGTCGATATCATCCTCGTCATCTCCACCGAAACTGCTGCTCATCTGCTCCATCCTTTCTCGGCGGTCCAATAGCGGGGTCTTCTTAGAATCTCCATCAGTATTTGCCTTCTTCAGAACGTGTCTCCAGCGTCCTTCAGTCTCCGGCAACTGTAGCTCATCACCGTCATCAAAACTCCCCATTTCTCTTTCGTGCTTCTCCACTTGGACCGCAAGTTGCGCCTGTGCGTCGTCAATACTTTGAATCTCTCTCGCCACATCTTCATTCAGCTGCGCCAGTCGCTCTTGATAGTGATCAATGCTATCGACCAGCTCTCCTCGACTACCAGATTTACACATCAACATCCCGAGCCACGACCTTCCCTCACGGTGTCGCGGTCTTTTACGCGAGCGCTCACACTTTGCCAACGCATGTTCCAGAGCCCCACGAGCTTGCTCTCGTTGACACACCAGCGTCTCCAGCGTGGCGCATTCCAGTGCCACATACACATGTCGGATCGACGACGGGAATATCTTCCCCATATATTTCTCCAAAGTTTGTCGGGTCCTTAAATGCAGGGGTAAATCATTCACTAGCACCGAGTACTGCGGCGCCTCCATTTTACCCAGCACTTGGTGGCGGCAGCGCACGTACAATTTGTACTCGGTGACCAGCAGCCGCATCGCGTACGTCGCCATGACGAACGCGACGACAGTCGGAGCCCACAGCCGGTCACTGCGTTCGGGTAAATTGCTCATAGAAATCCGCGTCAACGGGTCGATTGGCGTCCGGTGGGTCAGTGCGGGCCCCGCCGTCGCGTACAAAGGGAAGAGCACTGCCGAGCACCCCACCGCCAAAAGTGCCAACTTGTGTCCAAGTCTCAAGAACCGAAGATACGTCAGCGTCTCCAGTCCGCATCTCTCATGCCAACTTGTGTCCAAGTCTCAAGAACCGAAGATACGTCAGCGTCTCCAGTCCGCATCTCTCCAGGATTTCATCGTCTGATACTCGGAAACCCGCCGGAATCCAGCGGAAGAGCCCATCTCGACGCGGGTTCAAGGCGGAAGTATTGAACATGTCCTCTTCTTCACGACGACTGTCATAGGCGCGACGGAATCGCCGACGAAGGCACTCGAAGAGCAGAAACCCAACTGCCAGTATCGGCAAGTAGATGGACACACTTGTCTTGATGGTGCCGCTCGGGTTGGCGTTCGCAGCAGCCGCATCTTGCTGCGTGGTGCCCATGCTGGCTGAAAGCTTACGAGGATGGGAGAAGGAAAGATTCTTTGATTGGGACGCGGCGGTATCTGCAAAAGTTTTCACTACTCAGTTGGTCAATGTAGCGCTCGGATAGTTTTGAGGATCAAAGTACTTTTGAAACAGCTTTTCAGAATTGTCAACAACTCGGAGCTATACACATCTTGTAGTGCGTCTTTCCTCGGAAGCTACATGCCTCCTGTCGGTAAGATATATTTTCTGATACATTGAGAAGGTTCGTCGTGGTAGTGAACTCAATGCTACGTGCATGGCATCTGGAGCTTAGCCCAAGGTAGCCCCTAACTCACCTAACTCAATCAACGTCACAGTGTTCATGCACGAGGTACGAGACGCGGGCAGGCTTCAGGGAGTCGGCAGCCAGTCACTTGACCCTCGAGTGACTGAATGCCACGGCGAAGCTTTTCCACAGTAAGCTTACACGGTATGTACGTACTGCTCTCGCGCTATGGCCTGGCCCCACAAAAACTACATGTAGTGTACACTGGACCATTGGGTGCCTTCCAAAACCTACATAAAAAACTTTTATCCCTAGGAGTAGGGCAGATTAAACTGTTGCTAAACCTTGTGATTAAACTTGAATTGTTTGATGAGACCAAAAAGTGGTCTCATCAAACAATTCGTTTAATCATCGTTTATCGGGGTTTATCAACCCCTCAACTTGCAACCGCATCAAAAAGACACTTGTGTTCACTATATGAACACAGCAAACCCTCATGTAGCAAAGATTTTTAAAAATTGGATCTTCAAGGGAAGCTGCCCACTTTCGCGCGCAGACGCTGATGGTTTCGCGCCTCCAGCTTTCATTTGAAGATTTACCTGGTCGTGCTCAAGCCGATCAAGCTGAGGCCCACCCAGCCCGCGCGCGTTGGTACGCCTCTAACATCGATGTAATGATGAGGTGCTGCTGGACTGATGTTTGCTTCGTTATGACAGCTCCAGGAGCGTTGCGAGGCTCCGATAGCGATATCACACCCACGCAGTGGCGGCCAATCCCTGTAAGTTCGTGGCTGGCGTATCATGCGTTGCTTTGTCATTGCTGAGCTTTGCGATCTGTAGGAGTATCTTTGGCCGGAATCTGCTCGAAAACGCCTAGCAGCTTCGCGAGAAGCATATCGCAACTTTGTGCAAGCCCGAATTGATCGCCAGCAACATCGTACGTTTTTTCAAAATCCTTATCTGTGTTTGAAGTTATCGGCGGCCGTCTTACTTCTACATAATGGTGTTTTTTGTAGAAATGTGGGCGATGAAGAAGCGGGTCTTCGAGTCCGACGAAAGTGGTGTCATTCTGGGCAGCAACACGAAGCGTTCGAAAGCCTTGAGAGCATCTCCGACTGCGAAGACGTCGCTAACAAGTCTCCGGAGTGGACTACTTGTGAAGCACCCTCTGATTGTTGAAGCGGCGACGATGCAAGTTGAGTCTTTGGGCCACTTCGAGCTGTCGCCAGGACAAAGTGCTAGCCGCCGCCCATCTGCCGGCGCTTCTGGGCAGTTGTGCTCACAAGAGGACTCTTCGGACGCTTCAATCATTGAAATTTGGTCACCAGCGCCATGTTCCCAGTCGACCCCAAGGACTACTCGCTTCCAGTCAACGCCTACGACGCATCGCTCGCAATCGGCGGCTGGTTCACCGAAGACGCCTCGGTCGTGCCCAACAACGGAGGCGTCGATGATGTCTCGGTCGCAGCACGTGGAGAAGCCGTCGGCGTCATCACGTAACACGTCTCGTCCGAGTAACGCAGACGATTTCACGTCGGAGGTGGATATTCCAGCTTGGTTCTCGGAAGCCTTTGAATCGGATGGCTACGATTCCGAGGCGCTTGCGATAATAGCGTCGCTGCCTAAAAAGCCAAGGCAATCGGCGGCAGCTACACAGAAGGGTTCTGGAGAGAAGGCTCAAATCTCTTGCGAGGAATGGACTCCAGAGGCGTGGCCGGCACACGTGGAATTCCTGACAGACCATTTCAACCCAAGACGCTGGAGATTCCCTTTCGTCACTATCGGAGTTCGTGGCGGAGCTGGATGCGGGTGCGAAGCTCGTTGCAACGCCATAACTTGCTTGAATGCAAAGGAGAGCCGCTTCTGCACCGGGAACAACTGCTCATTTGGCGGTGTTTGCGGCAACGCGCTTCGTGAGAGTTCTGCTTTGGTCATTGCGCGTAGCACGCGATCGGGTATGCGGGGGTTGGTGGCGAAGGCGGCCATCCCTGCGGGCGAGGTTATTGGCGAGTACTTCGGCCACATCCAGTTGTTTGGCCCACCGTGCAAGAATGGACCTGTGAATGAAGGCTTTCGCATGCATCTGAAGACACGCACTACCGGAAACAAGCATGTGGGTATTGACGCCTTGGGATGCGGTGGCAAGTTGCGGCTGATGAATCATGCATGTGACCCGACTGCGCGCTTCCACGAAGTGCAGACTGACACGAAGCTAAGTGTTGTCGCCGTCACGATTCGGGACGTGAAGGCAGGTGAGCAGGTGACCGTTTCATACGGGAACAAACTGTGGTTTGTATGCCGCTGCGGTTGGGAGGGTTGCCAACACCGTGACATCCAGCACCTTTCTGACGTGAAAGTCCGACCAGGGCCGCCGAAGCGCTGAGGCGTGACGCGTTCGGCGTCCGATGTGCAAGTTGATGTGCAAACCGAAGAGCTGATTCATTCCATATATCTTGGGCATAATGAAGTCGAGTCGTTTGCTTTCATAGTGGGGTCAAGTTGTTTGCATCTTCAAATGGATTTTGCTCCAAGAGCATCGTTACTGAGAGCTTCATTTTTCAATCTTCCAGAATCGCGCTACTCGGACGACGGGGCTGCGGTCGCCATGGCAGCGGTACGATTCGACGGTTGCACATTTAGAAGCTGACGAACGCCTTACGACGCTACTCATTGTTGACTGTGCCGTCCAGCGTGGACGTCGAGCTGGGTACATCAACTACTCTATCGACGAGCAGATGCTCCTGTGCACCGTTGTGGACAGAGTCCTGCCCCTCGGGCGCAACATGTGGGAACAAGTCGCTATTCAATACAACGCGAGTCGGAACCGAAACGCGCCAGAGCGCGACTTCGAATCCCTGCGCCGCAAGTTCAGAACAATGTACGCCAAGCCCAAGCCGACGGGGCGAAATGGCGAGATTCCCGCTCGCCTCAGGCCTATCGCGTATGCTCAAGAAATCCAACATCGGATCGAATCTTCGGGGGGCGTTCACACCTCACACGACGGTCTGGATGAGGGGGAAGATGATGAGCACCTGCTCCAACTGGTGGACCAGGTTACCGGTAAGTCTTTCTTAGCATGAAGCGCTACATCTCCTCGTTGTCCGTTGCTAACTGCTAATGCTGCTGCCGCAGGTGGGCAAGTCGCTGATGCCGAGACGGACGAAGAAGCTGCTGAGGATGACGAACGTGAGGAGGCCGACCAAAGTGACGGGCGTGCTCCATCTGTGGAGAGTCAAGTGTGGACGAATCGCAACGGAGACGATGAAATCAGCCAATACGCCCAACGAACTCCGCCCCCATCGCCTCCTGTTGTTGCACAAGGCACGATTATGACCAGCAATGGCCCTATCGACGCAGCATTTGGAGCGGATCTCGACTTTCCCCCTCTTCCGTCTGGAGAGGACGCTAATGCAGATACCCCAGCGGTTAGCACCAACATCGACCCGCAAGACAACCGAACCCGATCATCTCGCGAGGCTGCTGGAGATAGTGGCAATGTGGCGTTGGTTGGTGAGGAAGAAGCCACCCCCGACACCCAACGTACCCCCCCCCGGTCGCACAACGACGTGCTAGCGCCCGCGTCAGTGCAGGTGTCTCGAGACGCCCGTCAACCAGGGCGGGCACTGGCGACACAAGTACATCGGAGGTCTCTGCCAGTAACGCACCAGCAACACCAGCTCCATCCAGAGGTCGGCCACGAGGTAGTCGACGCCAACCGCTGGACACCGTCGCTTCCCCAGACGGCCCCGTTCTACTTCGAGACCCTGGACGTGCCCAAGCTGATACGCGTGAGGTGGCCGACAACCCGAATCTTAGTATCGCCAGTAATCGCCTCGGCGGACGCGACATGCGCGTGATGCGTGACAACTTCAACACCATGACTCAGGGCCTCATGACTTCAGACGGGAGGCCCTCTCCTTCGGAGAGCAACAGAACCGACGGGTCCACCAGCAACACTTCCTACGCTGGGAACAAGCGAATCAGTTCCAAAAAGGGGCTCGACCAAATGCAGCAGGAAATTGACTACCTGGAGAAGAAGCGGTCGGCATCAGGAGCGGAGATGACGCAGATGCTTGTCTTCTTCCAGCAAGACAACGAGCGAAAAGCTGAAGCTGCAGAGACTCGCCGGCGCGCAGAGCGCGAGGAGCGTTTGGCAGCTGAAAAGGCCGAGCGAGATGAACGCGAACAAGTGCGTCGAGCGGATGCTGAAGCAGCCGAGAAGAGACGCCGAATCGAGCGCGAAGAGCATGAACGTGTTCGCCGAGCTGATGCTGCTGTACTCGAAGCTCGACGTCAGGAGGAACTGCGAGAAGCTCGAGAGGCCCGAGAGGAGCTACGACGCATCGAAGCAGCACGAGATACCAGGTTCGAACAAGAGCGGGAGGAGAACAGACGTCGCTACGAAGAACGTCTAGCTCACGATCGTGGGGAAGCTCGACAGCGTCACGACCAAATGATGCTGTTCCTGGCGAAGATGGGGGGAAGTAAGAGCGGCTCGGGGTGCATTACTTGTAGCAGATTGATTGATTGAAGCGTAGCAAACAATACATTTATGCATTATCTTCTCTCCAGTGCACAAACGTAGTTCGAATCTGGCTTATCTCGAGAGTTCGCACCCTGTAGTTCGACAGGCGAAACAAATTGTCGAGTCGCTGCTTACGCTTGCCTACATCGTAAGGTAGCGGGTGCAACAAGCGACGGTATACTTTCTCGATCGATCCCATGCCCCACTCAGCAGCTTGGCGCACTGAGGTGATAGCAGCATACATGCGTTGTGCTGCAGGACGCACGGACGGAACAAGCCTCCCCAAATCTCCCTCTTTCAACGGTGTCAAGATCCTCCCGATCATGTCGTCGCCGCACGGGAAAGCGCTGTCCGAGACGACACCATAGCGAGGGTCGGGGTTCAACTCGGCATCCAGGAGCTTCTGGCAAAACTGAAGGCTGGTGTCAGAGTCGTTCCAACTCCCTGGGCAGTTATGCTTGCACCACACAATCAAACCGTCCGCCCCGAAGCACAGCGTGCCCGTCACGAAAACCGCATGCAGCCAACCGTTGTAATGCGCATTTTGAATGTCTGGGTGGGGGGGGGGCTCAAGAACCTAACAGCATAAACACAATACAGAGCATCCTATCTCGTGTTAGTTACTGGCCGATTCATACCCGCTCTCAAACAAGCAAAGCCAAATACGTACGCGATAATTCTTCCCATCGAGAAAGCCCCACGTAAACGGCATCAGGGGTTCCCGAGCTGCAGTAAGACGAGCTAATGCCTTCTGGCGGGCAAAGTAGGGCACACGATTCTTGCTGGGGAGAACCCTGCTAGAGCCCGCCCCATAGCATCCTCAGCGGCATTCAGAACACGACTAAGAGTAGCATGAGGGACTCCGAAGTACCCACACAGCGTTTTGTATGCCATCGAGTCCACGTAGAAGGCCATTAAGACACCCAGCACCTGGTGGTGGTTCTGAAGCTTTCTCGGCCTCCCTCCTTTGGGGTTATATCCAGGGATATCGTAGAACATGCTGAATCGCTCTAGCAGGCGCATGAATGAACGCCTACGACACATAGCAAACAATACAAAAGGTTAGGCCCAGAGCGCCAAACACGATCACAAGATAGCGTACCGACAGAGACTGGTGATCGTTATGAAATTCTTATCGCTGCCGAACCACCAGATATACATCCAGGGGGCAAGCCGTGGAGCTGGTAGACAGGAAGCGGTCACGTAGTGTCGGATACGGACCATGCGAGCGTGTTCAGCGCGTTTCCTCTCCTCACCAAGGCGCCGTCGCAGATCTTTGACATCAGTTGGTCAATGTAGCGCTCGAATAGTTTTGAGGATCAAAGTACTTTTGAAACAGCTTTTCAAAATTGTCAACAACTCGGAGCTATACACATCTTGTAGTGCGTCTTTCCTCGGAAGCTACATGCCTGCGGTCACGTAGTGTCGGATACGGACCATGCGAGCGTGTTCAGCGCGTTTCCTCTCCTCACCAAGGCGCCGTCGCAGATCTTTGACAGCATCCAGCATTCGCTGACGGGTCTCCGACATCATGCATAGCACCACCAGCTGCCTGGGGTCAGTCATGTGGACGCGGTGTCGGCGCACAGGGAGGCGTCGACGTTCTGCCGGGTGTGCGGAAGGGGGGAGAATCCTGGAAGTGATTGACGTGTTGCTCAACGAGAGTTCGCGGCTTTTTGTATCGAAAGATATCGAGATTATTTTGAGATATTTGTCCAGATCTAATGTGCCTCATTTCTGTGTCATACAATCTCCCATATAGTTTTAATGAACGGGACACATTGAGTCGACCAGACTAACCGTTTAGTGCAGGTTTTGGACGTCGGAATCTCGACCGAAAATTTAATGCGCATAAAATTTATAAAACTGTGATTAAAGGGGGCATCAAACCGACCGTGATTAAACCGTTTTATGTAGGTTTTGGAAGGCGCCCATTGGCGACTGTAGAGAAGACGAGTCGTTGCTTACAATTGGGAAGCGCAAGCACTGCATTTTCTGTACACTGGACCATTGGCGACTGTAGAGAAGACGAGTCGTTGCTTACAATTGGGAAGCGCAAGCACTGCATTTCCCTCACAATTGTACATGATGCAGCGCAAGGATGATGATAATCTGTATGGTTTGGCCTACCTGATTGATTTTAAAAACTACAGGAGTAGATTGGAAAGGAGACAGGAGTGCTTGTAAGTACTATGTACATTTAGACACAAGGCAATAGAGTCGGCTTAATTGACGCACGGTGTGATACCTCGCCAGGGCGTCCGTCTATGTACATTTAGACACAAGGCAATAGAGTCGGCTTAATTGACGCACGGTGTGATACCTCGCCAGGGCGTCCGTGTCGGTGGTCGCGTGCGAGCCCGCTGGTGCCCAAGCATGAGTTTCTTTTGATACAGTAGTTCGACGTGTCGTGTTAACCCAAAGAAAACACCCGTTGAAAAGGAGTAAACGTATTCTTGACATCAGCCGTGAGCTCGCTGGTGTCCAAGCATGAGTTTTCTTGATACAGTTGTTCGACGTGTCGTGTTAACCCAAAGAAAACACCCGTTGAAAAGGAGTAAACGTATTCTTGACAAGCTCGGTTCAATTCAACGCTGGCTACGATGACAGAATTGGCACCTGCCTTGGTCTTGGGTGTCTAAGCTTTTCACTTCAAGCCACGACAACCCAGAAGTACTCTTTCAGTAGCAGTATTCACTTACTTTGGTGCGTTTGCCAGTGTCTGGTAGGCGTTCCAGCACTCGAAGTGCACCTTGCCGATGCCACTGGCCAACTCGTAGAAGCGGCCATCGAACCGACCTGGGATCTGCAAAATTGGCTGCGCGCAGTGCACGCACTTAGGAGCCACCGACTGCTGGTACTGCTCCCAGCACTCGAAGTGGACGAGGCGCTCGCCTTCAATCTTGTAGAAGCGTCCGTCAAAGCGGCCTGCAACCTTGATCACGGGCTCACTGCAGTGCACGCAGCGCTGGGCAGTTGCCATCTGGTACGCCTCCATGCACTCGCCGTGGCACTTGCCTCCGTTGACCTGGTAGTACTTGCCGTCGAACCGACCAGGGATGGCGGCGATCGCGTGGCCGCAGTGAATGCACTTCTCGGACGTGCGGATCTGGTACGCATCGATGCACTCCGCGTGCACACTGGAACCATCAGGAAGCGTGAACATGCGACCGGAGAAGCGACCTTCGACAACTTCAATGCGCTGGTGGCAATCCACACACACAGGCGTGTTGCGCTCGCGGTAGGCGTCCACGCATGCGCCCTGGCAAACACGGTCCACCTTCCGTTGTCCGTTCTGCTCGTGGGTGAACGTGCGGAACGTGCCTGACAACGCCTTCTGGCAAATACAGCACACGGGCAATGAGCCCGTGTCCGATACCGGCACCACGGCCGTCGGCTTCGACGTGAACAGTGTCATCGAGAAGCCAAGCTGGTACGGCAGGTGGCCATCGTACGTCGCAGGGATGATCACGAACGGCTTGCCGCCCTCAGCTGGCATGAGCGGGATCTCTAAAATACAACTGCGGTTGGAAATAAAGGTACCCGTAGCCACCACATCCTGGGAGAGATCGATCTTGCGCTGTTGACGCTCACCGTTCTTCACAACAACGGGTGCAATGTAAGAACTGTACTCCGTTTCCATCTTCATTCGACGAGAAGGCTGCTCGAGGTGCACGATGAGGTTGCAGCCGTTCGTGGCCGGAGAGAAGAGCTGCACCTGCGGGTTCAGGTGCATAGCGTCACGTCCGCCACTGGTGATACCGTTCCACTCGCCTGACACAATGTGAATGCTTAGGTTCGGGGAAACCGGGTTACCGATGCCGTCCGGAAGAGACCGGAAGTTATACAGGTTGCGCGACTCCATAACAGTCGTGAAGAAGCAGTAGAACGCGCTGAAGTCCATCCAGTACGTGTGGTCTTCACGGAACTGAAAGCCGCACTCCACCTTCTGCATACGCGAGAAGCTGTGCCACTTGGGATCCTCGTTGGACCAGGAACCCTTCCACTTTTCGGGTTGCTGGTGCGTTCCAATGCCCCAACTGTTGCGAAGCTGCACCAAGCGAGTGTGCTCGCCCTGGTAGTCGAGTTCCACAAGCTTCATGATGCCATACGCGTCGGTCTTACGCAGCCCCGTGGGCAACTCGGCCGCCATGTCTTCATTGCTGCAACCCACGAGGGAGCCCGACTGGAGGGCGCTGCTGATCGTCTGCCACGCGACTTCCTCGCTCGGGCACTTTTCCTGCAACTTGTAGCGTGCAGGAACACCACCGTAAAGGTCTTGCAAGCAATAACTCTCCTGTCCGCCCACAATTGCCTCGTACCCACCGTGGAGCTTTGCGTACGCCTTCTCAACCAGAAGCGACCAGATTTCAAACTTGCCGTTGCTGCCTGTGAACGATCCGAATACGGGCTTACCGTATTGACTACAGGGAATGTAGTCGTCGACAACCACCACGCGACTGCGGTTGTTACGCCAGAAGCGCACAGCGTACACACCTTCCTCGTTGTACTGCTGCTCCTTGGGGAATGCCGTACCGACCTCAACGCGGTCAGGCCGCACCAAGTCGTCGCTCAGCTCGGGGAATACTTGCGATAGCGCGAGCTGCGACGTTGACAGAATTGACAGCGCGCCGAACACGAACGCATCCGCCAGTCTTCCGACACGCATGTCTCCAGGACTAATGCCAACGCCCGAGATGCGACTGGCGGCCTTGGACTCGCGCGAGCGGTCAAAGAGGCACGTGCCCTGCGCGTGGAAGTACACTGGCACCAAGACCGAAACACGCGACACGACTCCAGTCTCCGAGCCGTCCAGACGGTAGCCCGATCCTTCTCCGACACTGGCAAAGGCGAGCGGCTTGTAGTGCTCCAGCAGACTCTTTTCCCACATCAGCTCAAAGCGCTGAAGTCCGTCCTGCACGAACTCGCTCATGTGCACAATCATATTCTTGGTGAGCAGCAGCAGGTGGTCGCGCTTACGCTTCGTGACACCCGTCGTCACTGCGTCCTTAGCGATCTTCAAGAACTGCGGGTCGATAGGCGTCGGGTTTTGGCGGATCACCTCCAGAATACTTTCCGCCTCAGCAGGTTTCTTGATGGACATGCTGCACACGAGCTTCTTGTCGTCGTCCAACATTGTGATCTCCACGTACGCCGTCTCGTTGAAGAAGTCCGTCACGCGCTTCCACTTCCAGATGTACTCCTGCAGGTGCGGGTACTTAGGGTTGGTCGCGTCGCGGAAGATCGAGGTCGCATCCGGCGGGAACTGCGGGTCCGTGAACTTGGTGCCAGCCTGTCGGTTCTTGCGCAGGATCTGCAGCCACTCGCCGTTGTCCGGCAGCGTGCGCTGGTTGTAGTAGCGCTCCTCCGCCGGGTCAGCGCGCTCGCTCTGGACCACCGTGATCGTGTCGTTCACTTTGGTCACGTTGTAGCCCTCGCTGCGTTCCTGCGGGTCGGTGCGGTTGCGCTCCACGGCGTTGGAGATCTCCAGCCTCGTGCTCAGCGAGTCCATGTTGCGCGCGCGCACAACCTGTCGGATGCTTACACCCACTCCCTTCCCGTCAGGTTCGTCCCTCTCTCCTTCCGGCTTGGCACTGACTGACAGGTTCGCCAGCAACGTGCTGATGCTGCTGGCCGACGGAGCCGCAGCCTCCAAGTTCACCGAAGCAGGTGGCTCGACAGGAGCAGCGGGGGTCTGCGATGGCGCGTATGGATCGTACGTTGGGGCTGCCGGCGGTGGCGCGTACGGGTCGTAGGCCGGGGTAGCAGGTGTCGGCGTCGGAGCAGCTGCGGGCGTCGGCGCTGCAGCGTGCGGCGGGTTGTAGCCCACGCTCGCAGAGGCCGCGAAGGTGGAGCCACCTTCATAACCAGCTGGCTGCGATGGCGCCGCTGGAGTTGAAGCTGGAGCGGTGTACGACGTGGACGCCACTCCGAAGAGGTCTCCTCCGTCGTCCACCGCTGCGGAAGCCGCTGCTGGGGCTGCAGCAGGCGCCGTCGCGGGGCGGTGGGCGCCACACTCTCCGCAGAAGAGCGCGGTCGAATCTCCGTACGGCTCTCCGCACTGCGCGCACTTGGTAGAAGGCGCAGCGGCCGGCGCCGCGCTGTAACTAGGCGCCGGTGCGCTGTAGCTCGGCGCTGCAACTGGCGCGGGAGCCGCGTAGGACGTGGTGGAGGGAAACCCGCGGAGCCGTAACTGGGCGCGGACGTGAAGGAGCTGGAGCTGGGGGCGGCAGTCGACGCCGCGTACGGGGACGACGAGCTAAAGCTGGAGCTGCTGGAGGACGCGGAGAAGGACGGGGCCGACGCGGGCGCAGAAGCCGCCGCCGCCGGAGGGGGGACGTCCTCGCGCGGGGCGCCGCACTCGGCGCAGAAGCGCGCGCTCGCGATCTCGTCGGGCTCCCAGCGGTGGCCGCACTCCCCGCAGAACATGGCGTGCGTGTGTCTTAGTCGATGGGAATCTGCAAATGAGACGTGTGAGGAGGGGAGGTATCTTGATCTGAGTATGGCCGGAATTGAGAAATTTGCGATTGTGACAACCCAAAGTTCAATTTGGCGATCAGGAAAACGATGACGGCTTCAACCACGGCAACTTCCACTTTGATACGGATCGAATCGAGCAGCTCGATTGACATTTTGACACACAAAATGCAGTAAACTAGATAGAGTATGTCCGTTGGTAAGAGGACATTGTGAACGGCTGGACAAAGGGCTGCGCTGAGTCAATGTCAACGGCCGGCGCCATTGCCCAGCTGCGGCGGGCCATCCAGTGACGATACCTTGGCCAGCCAGCGGATGAGGATTTGCGCCATGAACTGGGGCAAGCGGCGTCGCCGAAGGAAGTGCCACGCGCGCAACGCGACCAATACAAACAGCGCCGCTCGGAAAGCGCGGTTCTGGACCCACCCGCGCAGGACGAGGAAGACCTGGCGCACGCGAGCCTCCACCGCCAGCAGCATTGAGTTGTTGCTGAGTGTAGCCATCTCCTGCTGCCGCAACGCCAGCCGCTGCAGCTCGCTCGAGTGGTGCTCCACATCGTCCTCCAGGTTCTTGACCAGCGACACCAGACTATTGCGGATCTGCTCCATTTGCTCCATCTGCTGATTGAACATGGAGCGGTTGTCGCGCGTGAAGTGCAGCAGGTGGGCCTCCAGCTCGTCGCGCTTCTTGACCTCGTCTTCCACGCGGTCCTGCAGCTCCCCGAGCTCGTCGTAGATGCGCGGCAACCGCTCGAACATGCTGGTGGACCTCCTCACTCGGGTCGGCGTGGCAGAGCCCGCTTCAGACGGTGCCGAGGCCTCACTCGCTCTGCTGCGAGGGTCTGCGGCGCTGCGCAAGTTGGCACTGCGGCGCCAGTCGTCCACCAAGTTGTCCAGCGCCGTGGTGTAGCGCTTCATGGCCTCTTGTCGAGTCATATTGCCCAGGTTCCGCCACTTCTCCCTGAATGTCCGTCACACGTCACAGATTCAACGTAAGCAGCCTACTTTGGAATACACATACAGCACACATACATACATACTGTACTACCAACAACAACAAAGCACCAACCACACACCATTTGGACAGCTCCAGCTTGCTGAGTCCTGCGGGTGGCGCCGTAGTCGGACAGGGCCCCACCGTCGCCTGCTGGTAGAAGGCGTAGAAGTCCTTCTTGGGGGACGAGTTCTCCTGCGTCAGGATGCGGTGCGGCCCCTGGTAGCTCTCCACGAACAGCACGGCGCCGGCGAAGTCCGTCTCCAGCTGCGCGCAGGACTCGCAGGTCGCGTGCGAGTGCGCGGTGGACGACGCCGCGCGGCTGCTCGAGGACGACGACAGCGAGCGCATGTCGGCGG
>JAIKVH010000464.1:0-14476 GCA_024679275.1 Phytophthora niederhauseri
CGGTCTCTTTCCGTTATCCTTGTCGAGAATGCACCGAGTGGTCGACAACTTCGCTCGCAATGGAGCTCCTACGACGATCAAGAGAGCGGCGTGGCTCCGCGTGAAGGAAACAGTGCAGCAAGAGCTGCTGGTGCTCCCACCTCCACGCGCGAAGAGCCGGAAGCGGAAGACCGCGAGTGTGGGTGGACGGCTGCTCACTCGCGAGCTCTTAGCCGAGCTCAAATCGACGCCACGGAAGCCAGGGCCGAAGCGCTCGCGAGTGGCGCCATCTCAAGACCAGTCGCTGCCCGCTCCAGTAGCGATTGAGCAGCCAGTTTTTGAAGCGGTAGTCTAGGCTACAAGCAGCAGAGATAGAAGTGGTAAGCAAAAGCAATGTTAGTCACTGTAAGTCAATCACAGCTACAAGCAGCAGAGATAGAAGTGGTAAGCAAAAGCAATGTTAGTCACTGTAAGTCAATCACACGCAGAGTGAAGCTGAAAATCGTACCTTTAAAACAGCGCGGGGAATTAACGTATTCGAGCGGACTCGAACCCGCGGCAACCCTGCTCCCCGTAAGACCCTCAATAAGCCAGCGGCGTTAACCAACTGAGCCGTCAGCACTGTCGAAGCACAAAATATTTCCGAGATTACATACCCTTTCATTTTGGTTATCAATGCAGCAATATCATCTTGTACAAGTACCCTAACCTCTGGACCATTGCCACATCAAGAATGCATGGGGTGGAGTTGACAGGAGACGATCCATACAAACACTAATATTAAAAGGAGCACTAAATTGGCTTCTAGCCAAATTGAGGGCCTCCACTGCAAAATCTGTAAAATTCACTGCAACAGTCGCTGACCTCCACAAAAAATCAGTAAAATAGAGGAGACGGAAACCTTTCTGCTCATGTATGCTACTTACCGAGACGATCAGTAGGTTTTCCACCACTGCGTCTAAATTCGTGCCTTTCAAAAAGTGCACTAAAATGGCAGATCCCCTTACAGGTTCGAGAAAGGGCTAGGTGTAATCAAAACTGGTCCATATCATAATCACAGGGATCAAGTCTTTGCAATGGTTTTATCATGTTCTACAAGCTAAACCCACGCCTCCATCACTATCGTTGACTACTCCTGCGCCCCTTTCTGTTTCTTCGCCAACGATCGCTTTCCGCGCTTGATGCTGCTCAACAGCTCGCTCTCCCCTTCAAGGATCTTGCGAGTTAGAATTCGTCCGCCCGTATTCTTCCGACGGCGCTTGGTTCGCTTCTTAGAGGGCCGAACTGGTAGGATGAGAAGATAAGAATCTCTCGCTTCACGATATCGACGACTTGGACCCACGCTTCTTCTCGAAGCGGCTCCGGCAGGCCGTTGTGCTCGAAGTTCTCCAGTTTAGCGTGCATACTGACACGCGTGAGTGGGAAGATGCCACAGCTCTTAAACCCAGCAACCAGTACAGGTAAAGTTCCAAGCCAGTGCTGCGACCCCCAACGCCGTTTGCTTGTCCACACTTCCATCGCCAATACTTGGCAGCATCTTGTCCAGTAGCTGCTTGATAGATGTCTTGAACGGCGAGAATACCGCTCCGTTTGGTGGCAAACCGACCAGAATAATTCCAAGCGCTTCAGCAGCGTCAACAATTGGCAGCGAAATGTGCGAGCTACACCCATCCATTACAAGCTGTAGCGGGCGTCTAATAAGAGTAGGGACCCCTTCCGAAAAAACTGCAACCACTGAGCAAAAAGGGGTGAAGTCATTAACCTTTTCTCCGTGGTGGCAACTCCAGCGCCCGGAATGTCACACTTGTCCAGGATATCGTCGTCAACACTCTTGCCCGGGGAGATGAAGAGAGGGGGGACAACGAATCCACTTGCACTGCCGCACGCTAGTGGAAGTGCGTCTTGATGTCCTTGTGCCAGACGTTCTTAGATCCTTTCGCAGCAATGGCCTGCTTGTGCTCCCTAGTGGTGTTGACCGCGGTCTCATCTACATTGAACACGCGCGCAGCACCCATGCTTTCCTCGATCATGACCTTGGCCAACGACGAGAACAACACGGATAGATCCTATTCCTCGATCTCGTTTCGGCACTTCGACACAGACTGCGAAGAACGGAGCGTGAAAGATGGGTGTCGTTGCATGAAACGACCCAGCCACCCTTCTCCCACGGAGACACCACACACCACGTGCGCAACATGTTGGGCTTTCTCGAGAAGGTCGTGGCGGCTCACTGGGTGCCCCACCCTTTGCCGCTCCAGCACCCAGTCTCGTAGACAGTCTTCAGCTTGCTGTGGCAGTAGCGGCTTTGGTCCGCGGCGCTTCGGCGTGCGCTGAATGCCATTGCGCTCGTCCGCGACGTACTTTTTGAGCGTGTTATACGGAATACCCATCTTGTCGCGTGTCGTCGTCATGCGAGCCCCTGCGAGGACAGCTTGGACAGCTGCGTCGAGCTCTTCCACGCTGAACCCGCCCCATTGCTGTCGGGGCTCTGGCTCTTGTCTTGGAAGTGGCTGGAAGAAGACTGGTAGACTGGCTGAGATATTAGCTTTTGTGAGCCCCCCCCCCAAAAAAAAAAAAAAAAAGATGTGAACGATTGTTTCCTTTTTGACATATCATACGTAAAATCCGATGGCTACACCGACCGGATTGGTGGAAACTGAGGTAGACATTAAATTGATCGTGGCCATGGAACTGCTTATTTGCCTTACGTTTTACCTGCTCGTTCACAAGGCGAACGTCGCGCAGCAACGAACTATCGCTACCGCAGCATCCAGCGCGTACCCCACTATGGAAGTCAAGGTCAAGGTTGCAGTTCTGTGCGTGATGCAGTGTATTTGCGCAACACTCGCCGCTCATTGCAGTGATCGTCGTCGACTTGGTGGTACAAAACGAGAACACGTCAACACCTTCGCTGCCACTGCGTTTGACCGTGCCATGCAGAGCAAGAAAACAAAGTGGTTCCGCGTACGTTCCTCGTTGTGGTGGCGCGCGTCCGGCAGAACTGGATTGGGAACATTCACCTCAACGCAAAGTTCGACATCACCAAGCGCGTTGCCGTTACGCTGATCTGTCTATTTACCGGTAGCACCATCGACAGCGCTGCGGCGCTGATGGGAATGTCTAAGTCGAGTGCCGTGATGTACATCAACCAAGTCTGAGAAAAGATTAGATACAAAAACGGATGGGAGCCCGGTGCAAATCAAGCAAAGGATGAATACCTCGTGTGGGCCCACTACAAAGCAAGCTGCGCTTGCTGAGGTATTTAGCTACGAAGGCTTTGGCTGATATTACGCTCGCCCCTTGTGTGAGACTTAATTGTGACTCCCAGGGGCTCCACCGAACCCATTTATCACGGTGGTGGCCTCCCTAGGAGGCTTCCACCAGTGGAATCTCGTAGGACATAATTATCGAACTAAACGCTAGAACCAGCTAGACGAAAATGCTATCAGCTCTCCTAAGGAGGAAATGGGCTTATCGGAAGAACATGCCATGACACTCGCTTGCATTTCGCGTGCCCCAAGGCCCATTTTGGCTTCATCACAACGCGTTCAATAAAATACACGTAAAAAAACACTAAGCAAGTCATCCCTCTTCATAACAAAAACACACGGAAGTCGACCGTTTGAAGGTCTGCACTAGGACTTCGGCCTTTCCACACTAGATTTTAATCCGCACCCACCAAGTCTTGGCGGTTCTCTCACGCATGGCGAAGCAGCACATATTCATGCCGACAACGCAGACAGAAGTCGACTGTGTGAGAGAGGGATTTGAGAATATATCAGGTTTCCCGGACGTTATCGGTGCTGTTGACGGGTCTTTGATTCGCATCGCCCGCCCCGCCGAGCACGAAGGATGGTATTGCAGAAAAACTTTCCGGCCGTCAACATGCGAGCCGTCGTCGATCACAAAACCCGTTTTCGTTCGAACTGTATCCGGGCCGGTTCTATCAACGACCAAGCTCTCTGGAATCAATCGGGGCTTCGCAACAACACATTAATTCCTAGCGGTATGCATCTCCTAGGCGATGGTGTCTTTTGCTGTACCTTCCCAAGTAAAATCCGATAGCGATTCTTCAAGATCCCAAACGCCCGCTCCACCGTGATTCTCGCTTGAGACAGCTTGTAGTTGTATCGTTTCTTCTTCGGACTGTGCACAGCCTCCTCTTCTTCAAATGGAGTAAAAATATGGCGAAATATTTCGGATCATCGTGAGCTGTTTAGTTTTGCACAATCTAATGATTGATCTGAACGACACATATCGAGTGCTGGGTACTGATCCGGATCAAGCCCCCGTTCCCGTCTTCACATCACTGGCAAATGAGAATGAACTCAGCCATGCTCAAGGACTGGCAAAGCAAAAAGAGATCATGTAGTATTGTAAGTTCGAGTTGTCGCTACATCTTAGAGTTTTAGTTTTCCTTTTTTAATCAGAACATGTTGCGACTCTTTTAAGCCAAAGGGTTTCGAATGCGGACGTATAAAGCTTATCGGGCTTGAGTAACATCCAAGTATTTTATTTTTGCAAGGAATCTCGGTATCTACCTAGATATGTATGCGATGACGTCACAATACACACTTGCCCGGATTGCTAAGACCGTTGGTAGCACGGTCGTGTCAGTCGGTAGAGTTCATCTTCGTGACGAGTTGCTCCAGAAGAAGCAGCTGACGGGTTTGCAGCTCGCGGGTGGCCGCTTGTGAAGCCCGTAGCTCGTTGAGGACGTCCGATAGCTTGTCGTCCGACCCCAGCGATGCTGCAAGAGCAGTCATGCCGTCCTTCATCGCCTCTGCAGGGCTTGCAATCGGGGTAGCAGCCTTCTGTCGGTTTTCAGGCGAGGCAAACGACAGGTTTTCATCCGTCGAGTCGGAGTCGTTGTCTGCGTCTGCTAATGTCGTCCCTCCGATGCCTGTGCGCCCCGCAAAAGCCAAGCTTTCTTCGGCGCTCGCCTGTGGGTTTCTGATGCACCATGATGTACGTATGATTGTGTACACCCTAGAGGCTTCGATTGACTTTGAATCGATGCTTGAGGACCCTTCTTACAATGCGTGGTTTTGTCGTCACTTACGCTGCTCACAAAAAAGTTTTGTACTGCTGTGTAAGATGCTGCGTGTTCACTTTGCGGCCGTTCCTTACAAAAAGTACAGCTTTGAGAGGGGGGTTGTGTGCATGTTGTTTCACTTAGGATCCTCAGGTGGCTACCGTGAGACTACCCAGGCGCTTGGTGTATCAAACGCATGGTGTATTGTGCATGTCAATGCTTTAGTGCGTGTTCTAAACCCATACGTGCTCAACACATAAAACTACCTACGCATCAAGATGAGTGGGAAACCATTGCTGCCGCTTTTTCCAAGAAACGGGGATTTCCATTCTGCGGTGGCGCTATGGATGGCACTCTCATCGCGATCAAGCGTCCAAACGACTTCGACGGATGGTATAACCGTAAACGTACAACGTATTTCAAATTTATTAGGAGGGACATCAAAAACATAACAACTATCTTTTCTTTTTTATTTTTTGTGTTTTTAGGTTATCCTTCTGTAAATGTTCAAGCCATTTGCGATCACCTCAAGCATTTTATCTCTTTCGACATCCGCCCGGGCTCCTGGAGTGACTCTAAATTCAGCACTCAAGTTTTGGGAAGAATATCGACTATCATCTTCCGCGTGGATTCCACGTATTCGCCGACTCAGGATACGGTACTGCGCCGGCTGTCATGACGCCATATTCGGCAAAAGATGAGGGAGGTGTTTTGAACCGCCGCCAAACTCGCTACAATTTTTATCATTCTTCTACAAGGATGGTAATTGAAGGAGCATTCGGCTTGTTGAAGGAGACTATAGAAGAGCAGACACCAACTGCATCTGTTAGAACTATTGTTGCATGTTTAGTATTGCACAATATTTTTATCAACTTCCGCGACAACACTAAGTTTTCAGACGACGAAGATTTTTCAAGCGACGAGCAAGTTGGACTAGAAACTCAAGTACACACGCCCAAGACGCACCGTTCCAAGATTGGTAAGCAGAAGAGAGATGATATTGCAGCGCTATTTAGTTTAAAACTAGATCTTGCTGTCAATAACATGACGATACACCTCAAATCCTATTGCTTATCGTTGTTTGTTACCTTCCAACTTTGCAATAAGTCGCGCCATGTAATGCGTTTGCATCTGCATTTGGGCTAGCTGCGCTTCTTGGCGTTTCATCAATTCTTCGAAGCGGCGGTCGATAACATCGGCAATATCCTCGCCACTGACAGGGACGGTAGGCGGACACATGGCTGCGGTCATGGTTTGAAAGCTGTCGGCCATGGACTTCATGCCGAGCTCGAAACTATCGGCCATAGTTGTGCGTCGTTTTGACGGGGTGGACATATTCGACGGCGCCTCATCACCTACGTCATGTGTGACGTCTTGGCCGCCATCGTGAGCGTCCACTTCAGTGTCAGCAAGCGTCTGCCCATTCATTCCCAAAGAGCTGAAATAAATAACATAGTACAATTATTACAGATATTAAAAAACTCAATCACATTAACGCATAATATACCTCGACCAGTACTCCATCATCAACACAAGCCCAGGTGGCTCGGACACTGGAGTCTCCAAGTTGCCAGTAGCACGCATGTCTGAGTTGTACTCGACCCACTTGCGCTTAAGCCACTTGATCTACCAAACACAACCAAGATTGTTAGCATTACAGTCTTTCGATGTCATGTAGTAGCTATAAAATATATCACCTTGTTCTTCCACTGCTCCATGGAGATGGCTTTGTCCTGAAGACGGCTCATCTCAGAAGCCAACAGCAGCCAAGCTTCTCCAATCGCAGCATTGTTTTTTTGCGCTTCCAAACCGGGCAGATAATGTATCGTAGCGAAGTCGCATCAGGTCTACCATGCCTGCAGTCCATTCGAGCACGCTGCTCTCTTTTCCTTTGCCTTTCTTCGGGTTGGGTGGAGTCGCCGTTGCCGCTACTGGATGCTCCGACGCTGCACACGCCGCAACGGCGGTACACGGCGCAGGGGGGGGGGGCGGAAGATGGCTCGGCTATTACGTCTTGAGGGCTCTGGTGGGGACTCGTCTGCTTAACAAGTGAGAGAGTCACTTCGTGTGCTCGAGAACTAGCAGCGACCCCTGTGAACCAGTTATGCTTTAGCCCTACCCTCTAGGTTTTACAACTTAGCGACAAAACGAAACCCAGAACCGGAACCGGCCAGCCAAACCAGCCCCTAACAGACCGCACGGTCAATACGGAGGGGGTATAGAAGGAGTAATGATATCATTCTCAAAATTGGCACAAGTGTTCACATAGATCTCATTGGCAGATTGACACAGTTTCGGCATCAAAGGCCGTAAAGCAGAGCTGCAATGCTGATGTACAGTGTAAGTCCATTGCCTCCAAATCCTGGTGTTATAGTTTATTTTATGCACCTATTATACGGTTTTACATACCCAAAACGCGTTTTATATTACATTAGTAAACAGTTGATTGCGATATAGGTGCTTGACGTTACCGCGCACGGCGTCGTCTTCCAGAGACGTTTTTTTCGGCGTGCTCGTTCTCAACAGCTAAGCCAACAATACAAATTCGCTCGATAGGATTTATTTGTTATAATAGCACAATCTTACATCAAATAGCGCTATTGAGGGCTAATAAACTACCAGATTAAGTTGCGTTTTCAATTTCCGTAAAAAAAGGCAAAAAAGCGGGTTGTTACAGGCACTGAGTGTTATTTAAAAATAATAAGGGCGTGTTCGAGTTGGCACCCAGATGGGACTCGAACTTGAAAAAAACGTGCTCACAATCTTGCACTGCTGATGCTCATTTCCCTCGAGTTTTTCTGCTCATGGCTTTCCGCATCGCCCCTGTCCTCAGCGGAGTTTTCTCTTAAGCGAATTTCTATATTGACCAATGAGAGTGTCGTATATCTGACGTATGGTTGGTATTAACCTACGGTGCCAATCAGCTTAATTATAGATGACGGATAATCTCACTCGTGCACAGAAGCACATTTTCCTTGTCATTCTCCAAGCCAACGCCAGAACATTTGCATCGAGCCCAAACACACACAGCAGATGGCTATAGCTACATGTTAACTGCAGGTAGACGTATGTTGAGCCATACTTAGAGTCAAATCGATTGGCCTAAATACTAGGTTTTAATAGACACTAATCTTTCAGGCAAAAACATAATCCTAATATTTAGAGCGCACATCGACATTCGCTTAGGACAGGGGCGATGCTACAATTTTATGAGCCACCTCCGGACGTGGCTCATAAAAGTGGTTTGCGGGCTTTGGCCCCGGTGTTCGCAGTTCGGTCTTTTCTTTTACTGCATTCTAAAACCTGCACAGTAGAAAACTTTATATTATTATTATTAACTACTACTTGCACTAGCGCTATGCTTGCCGCAGAAGAGCGTTGCATGAAGACGTTCTTGAATATTAGCACTTGCTCTTATTTCTGTACTGTGAAATATCATGCGTCCATTTGCTGGCTGGCTTACGCTGCTCGATCGGCCGTGGCGGATCTACGTGAACTCACACTATTGGGCTGCTACCGCGGGAGTCCCCGTATGCAGCAGTGCGCGGCGATGGGCGTAGTCAGCCGTCATAACCGCAAATTGCATTTCATTTCATGAACTCACACTACAGAGTTACTGGTATTCATGGTGCATACTGCACAGCTTCAAGCTGCCAGACTAAGTTTCGGTTCATGTTAAATGTATAACGTGTTTTTTCTGGGGTTATTCGGGCTGTATGTCCAATTGTGACGCCTGCAACTTGATTTTGTAGAATTGCTATACTGATTTCCATGCCGTTTAGGTCTCCTCACTTCAAAGTCGACTCTCAACAAACAATCTGCACCCACGACCATTAATCAATAGCCAACGACGGTTTATAGTTGCTGCTGGTGTGGCGTCCGACATGTACACCCAGATATCGTATCTTAGAAATGACAGCCACATGCCTAAACTAACTTAGCCGATACAACGGCGATCTACCTATTGCTCCCGATACGGTCGTTTCCTCGCAAATTGCATTGATTGACTGATCACCCCTCTTTGTTATAGCTGCTGCCTGGTTAGCATGCTCTGAGCTGTAATAAATTGGAGTTTGCACTGCTATGCTGTAATACAATTGCTGTCATTGCTGCTGTTTCAAATAGCTCTTTAACCGATAATGCAACATAAAACCTTATGTTATATGATACCAAACATCCGCTGGGGCGCAAACGACAGTTCTTACGAACTGTCGTGATTGTAAGCACTATTTTTCGTGACAAAAAAGTGTACATCCCTCGCCCCCTCCACTGTTTTACTTCCCCCGTCGGCTACTTGCTGAGGCCTCCTGAAGGTCGCGATATCATTGGCACCCACCCTGTGTAGGACGGCGTGCGAGTTGATCCCCACCTTCGGGGGCACCTCCGCCTAAGTAAGGTGCAACCGTGGCACGCCGCACATGCCCATAGCAACCTAGATTGGTGCGCGTGGAGGCGCTATCGCGCACTTCGCTAGGCGCTCGATGTGCTTCTTAATGCCCGACACGGCTATGTGTCCGAGGCGGCCCCAAATTCCCGCTTGGAGGGAACTCAAATGAGCACAATAAAAGTGAACCCCCTGTCTTATTTTGGCCGGACCTTTTTGCCTACAATTCTGACTTGCTGATGCTTACTTTTATCGCTCATTTGGCAAGTTCGAGTCCCCCTAATAGCTGCATTGAGCGTTTTGAGATTTTATACCTCAGTTTTAGAAAAACCCCAAGTACCTCGAACTAGCTGCATTTGAAATTCATGGTAGGGCTGTTTTCCACGAAGCAGCTATTTCGCTCCGAGCTGTAAAAAAAGCAGATTATTTGAAATGGCTGGTTTTATCGAAATAGATCGAAATGCGCTGTTTCAACTCGATGCAGCCGTAGTTGCCAACCGCCACTACCAACTTGGGTTGTGTGCTAATGAGTCCAACACGATCCACGGGTAGAATCAATTGGACACCAAAGCCAGGATTTCCACGGCGGACGTGCTCAACTTTACCGCTTGCCCACCAAGCTGGGCATAGCTGTCAAACAACCGCAGCTCAGCCTTCTACGACACGTCGCTGATTTTCTAGCGGGAACCTACCTCCACCTCCATCGTAACCACTGGTTGCACGTAAGTCAGCCAGGGTTGCGACGCATCACGCAGCGTGTGCATAGCCTCATTATTCCCACGGAGCCGAGGGCACATCACATCGACGCAATCGCAGTATTGCGAAGCTGCCCGGAGTCATAGTATGCGGCTAAGGGAAGTGCCGGGCGAGCTCAATAAAGAGCTCCAGATGCACAAGTATGCCTCATCGTGAAGGTCACGCCGTTGAATCGTGTGAAACCCAGCGATCGTGGCTCGCCTTAACTCGATCCAAGTATTCTTGGCACGGTTGGGCGCTCGTGGACGGAAAATCAGTGGATCTGTCGTCGGTGTATGCCGCGTGATGTAGGCCAGCATTTCTTGCTGCGGTCCGCTAAGCCCTACCCGAAATTCTCGTCCAGCCACTTTCAGACTATCCAACCACGCCTGGTAGCGTGTTGCTCACGGGGACTCTCTCTACACGACCACACCTTCATGGTCACACTACGTGTGAGGCTGTAGCAGTAGGAGACGCAGAGGCCGCGAGGAAGTGTTGACCGCGATGCCGAAAGCGTTGAGGTGGTTGGATGCAAATTTGAAAGTGAGTTTATTTTGTTAAGGCCTTGTGGCCGGCCGTCTGGGCAGTGCCCAAGGCGGTGCTAGAGTAAATCAATCTGATTGGTCAATCCACTTCAAGTTGAAGTGATTGACGTGCGTCATACAATCGTCAATGTAGTTGACAGAGATAATGCACCATGTGCATGTTTCTTGCTTGTCATGAGTGAAGGTGTCTAAACTAGACTATTGCTTACGCCCTAGTCTTGCACTTGAACGGGGCGGGCCGACGACGTGCTCGTCACGTCTCGATCCTTACATCCTCCCGTGTTTGACTTCACGTTGACGGCGCTTGAAGTCGTCGACGAGAACTTACCAGTGCGAGACGTGCTTGATGTCTTTCTCGAGTTCCCACGAAGATTCGTGGTCTGGGAGGCCATGCCACTTGACAAGCCACTCAGTCTTGCGATTGAACTGGCGCTTGCGTAGTAGTTGCTCGACAATGTGGAGGTCTTCTCCAGTGTCTTCATCTGTGATGATGCGAGATGCTTTCGGAAGAACACGAGTCTCAAACTTGTCTGGGTTGGAGACGTAATGGCTGAGAACGTCTACGTTGAACGTAGGGTTCAACGACTTCATACTGCGTGGCAAAATTAAGACGGGCAGCGTTGTCGTTGATCATGCGCTTGATCCCGAACGGACCAACATTACGAGCCGCTAACTTCGCACGTTTGACGTCAATGTCTTTCGCAGCATGCTTGAGTAGAATACGGCGTGTATCCAGCATAACCAAATCTCCTTCCTTGAATTGGACGTTGCTACGACGTTGATCGTAGTACTTCTTTTGCGATGCTTGAGCCTTGAGTAGGTGTTCCTTGGCTTTGCCGATAATCTTGTCGCGTTCATCCTTGAAGCGGTTTGCATACTCAGACAGTCCTTGTTGAACTTGAACTGTGGTAGACAGCGTAGGAAATGTTCCGAAGGGATTGCGTTCCTTACGTCCTGTGTCTACTTCAAATGGCGAAAGTCCGGTAGAAGCACTGACTAGCGTAGCGTGAGCATACTCAATCGTTCCCAACTTGGCAGCCCAGTCATCACCATGATACGAGACCATACAACGGAGTGCATCTTCTAGTACCAGGTTTTGACGTTCGGTTTGGCCGTCAGCTTGAGCACGGTATGACGTTGTCATATTCAACTTTACACCCATGATCCGCGCTAGAGAGTTCCAAAAGCGTGACGTGAATTTGGGGTCACGATCACTGATGATCACTGCAGGCACTCCATGATGCCGAACGACACTGTCGAAGAAGTAGTGAGCGATTTCTTCGGCATCATCGGTAGTGTGAACTGGACAGTAGATTGGTCGCTTGGACAACTTGTCCACGACGGTCATGATAGCATCACAGCCGTCTGATTCTGGCAATCCAGTGACGAAACCCATGGAGACGACTTCCCAACATCCCTTAGGAATTGGAATCGGAATCAGCTTGCCATTCTTCTTGGCGTTGCTATGCTTCCAACGTGTGCAGGTTTCACAACTTTGCACGTAATCGGAAACGTCTTCATGAAGCGACGCCCAGTAGTACCATTGCTTGATACGGAGATACGTACGACGAATTCCTGGGTGCGCGGCAATACTGGAATCATGAAATTGCTCGATAATCTTCGTTCTTAGACGATTGCGCTGCGATCGCGGGACACAAAGTCTCATCACTTTGGACTCCTTGTCGTCCGTGAATTGCACATAAAGCAATCCATCCTTGAGTACGTATGGATCGTGTAGAGAACGATACTTGTCGCGAAATCCGGGATCAGTGCGGTAGGATTTGATGAACTCTTGTTTGAGATTCGAAGTCCATCCTAGCGAACTTGCGTGTTGCATTTGCACAACCGATGTGGCGATCTCTGCATCTTGAACAGGGATGTGGAGATAACCATCGGAAAGATCATGTAAGTTGAAGTGACCAGCGGAAGCATCAGTCATCTCCTCCCCCGAAAATTGAACAGGCGAGAGAGCTGAAGATATCATGGTCGTATTCACCTTCTGAGAGTTCCCATCATGCTGTCTTGCACGATAACGTGATGCGAAACTATCACACTGCGGAGTGCATGTGTGAAAGCCGATCGTATTGATAGCGGGACGCGCAACACTCTGCAAATCTGGAACAGTCGAACTTTCACTGTCTGGAGTTGACAGCGAAGCGTTAACTGCGTGTAGACCATACACTACGCGAAAACTCGATGTCGTGTTGTCACTGTCTGGCTCGCAATGATGGACGCTGATCGTGTTGACCAGAGGTGGAGCCAATACAGGTGATGCACTCGGAGTTGAGTCCATTGGAGGACGGGACAGTGCATCAGCTACGACATTCATCGACCCTTTCAGGTGATGAAGTGTGAAGTCGAACTGAGCAAAGAAGGTCAAGAAGCGTGCAAGCTTCGAAGAAACCTTCGGGTGGTGTAACAACCACTGACATGCGCTATTGTCCGTGTAGATGTCGAAATGACGACCATAGCGATAATGACGCCATTTTTCCAACGACAGCTTGATTGCGTAGAGTTCCTTCTCGTGGGTAGGCCAATTTTGTTCATGCACACCCAACTTCTTGGAGAGGAAAGCTAACGGATGATCATGTCCGTTGTGCTTTTGCGAAAGCACTCCACCCACACAATATCCTGAAGCATCGGTTGTCACGATGAACGGAAGAGAGAAATCCGGTAAAGTCAGGACTGGGGCGGATGGTAATGCTGTTTTCAGCTTGCTGAAGGCGATATCATGCTCTTCATTCCAGTTCCAGGTGTGGTCCTTCTTGACCAGAGGTCCAAATGGTAAGGCGATTGTCGCGTAGTTGTAAATGAAGCGACGGTAGTAGCCTGCGAGACCCAAAAAGCTTTGCAATTGCTTTTGGTTCATGGGAACTGGCCAATTGGCGATCACTTCAGTCTTCTTGGAATCCTCCGCGATGCCTTGGCTCAACACGGTGTGACCTAGGAACTGAACTTGATTTTGCCCAAAATGACACTTCGAACGATGGCAGTACAGCTTCTCCCTGCGTAACACTTCGAAAAGTATGCGGAGATGCTGCAGATGCTCCTTCATGTTCTTGGAAAATACACAAATGTCGTCCAAGTATACCACGATAAACGCGTATTTGCCCAAAAGGACACGCATCAGACGTGACCAGACACCTGGCATTCCAGCAAGACCCATTGGTGCAAACTGGTAGGTCTCAGAATGAGTGCAGAACGCTGTGTACTGACGGCTCTTCAAGGCAACCCTCATTTGATGGTAACCTTGCGCGAGATCCAAGACTGAGAAGATGATGCATCCATACATCTTGTCAAACGTCTCGTCAATTCTCGGGAGTGGAATTCTGGCGATGATCGTCTGCGAGTTGAGCCAACGATAATCAATCACCCAACGAATCGGTAACGTGGCGTTTCCCGATCGTAGCCACTCAGCTCGAGAGAGTTGTTTCCCTGATTTCGGGTCCTTCTTCGGGATACCAAAGATGTTGGAGACCCAGGGTGAATCGGATAGTTCGAGCCAACCTTTCTTCAACTTTTCCTACTTTTCCTCGACAAACAGATCAAGGGCTTCTTGGTCTGTCTTCGAGAGCCGGAAAGGTGCGCGTGTGCTTAGAATAGCATCTGACTTCATGTTGAGCTCGAATTCCACGCGTCGATGAGGAGGCAATCCATCGGGTAACGCATCTGGAAATACGTCAGCAAACTCATCCAGGAGAGGCACAATTTCTTGTGGCTCCTCCGTGACGGGTCGAGCTGGAGTAACCTTGACGCGGTAAATCTCCTCATAGTCATGGCGCTTGGCTTTGGCTTTGA
>JAIKVH010000465.1:0-14469 GCA_024679275.1 Phytophthora niederhauseri
TACACCGTTCACCCTAATTAGTCGTGTGACCTAAATAGTAGTGCACCTTTGATAATAATACCACCGGTTTTGAAAAATATTTTTAGTTTCACCTTAAATTGAAAAAAGAGACCGGATTCGGGTAGATCTCGGCAATACGAATTGCGTGGTATACTTTGGCGTTTGTAAATACGAATGGTTTTCAAGAAAACTGAATTTCAAAACAGGGTGAGGCGCACTTCAGGTTGTACACGGTAAATAGTCATGGCACGACTAATTAGGGTGAACGGTGTAATGATAAGCTTTCGTTTGGTGGTAATTTTATCGAAAACGAAGTATAAATAGTGAAGTTATGGTAGTTTTCATGAAATGGCGATAGTACGGTGGACCAGAGAAGTACACATTTGGAATTATGGATAGGGGTTTTAGATCTCAATCGCGTCCAGCGCGTCGTCTAATAGCAGTCTCTCGAGTTTCGTGGTGACCTCCACGGCATCCTCTTCTGCCGACCTGAGCACAACACCAGTAAACTGGTCCTCCAAGATCTTGGACGCCCTTGCCATATCGAGGAAAAATGAGCACAACACCAGTAAACTGGTCCTCCAAGATCTTGGACGCCCTTGCCATATCGAGGAAAATCGGTACGAGTCGAGTGGACGTCTGCACGATTGTACACGAGTCCATCGTCGAAGGGCGAACGACGCACCATCCCGTCTCGTCCGAGTGCATCCCGTTGAAGCTGCCTTCGCCTTCCGTCAGCCCTCTCCAGACGATGACTGTGCGCTCGTCGTCAAGGTAGCGCCGAACTACATAGTGGACGAGCAGTGATGCGTTCTCAGCTGCTCCAACGAGGCGGAAGCTGACTGCGGCCGTGTTCGAGTCTTGCACGCTAGAACAGAACAGTCGGTCGTCCTGTCGGTGCTCCAACATCACTAACCGCCACAGGTACTGGCACGTTTGAGCGTAGTCGAACGGCATGAGCTGCCTTGCACTAGTTTGGAAGTACTCGGTCGTGCCCTCCATCTTCCGCGTGGTCTTGAACGTAGTGGATGGTTCGTCTCCGACAATCGGCTCGAAAATGCTCTCAGTCTGACCGTACACTCCGTCCAGCTCCTGGACATACTGCTCGAACAGAACTGAGCCAAACCGCTGCTGGTTCTCGCTCTGTTGTGTTGACCTTCCGGAGTTCTCCATCGTCCCCAGCATCACGAGGTCCAGGCGTTCTCGAAGCCTATCGCGAAAGCTTTGAATCACAGCAGCCCTCTTCTTGACCTCCTCTCGCAGAAGACGACGGTCGTTGATCAGTGCTTGCAACTCGACCGGCTGCGGAGAAGATGGAGGTGTGGACGCCGGAGGACTCGCTCTTGCGTTTCGTCTGCGTTTGAGCTCTTCAACTTGCGTCGAAAGCCCCCTGATTTGCTGCTGGAGAGCGTCTAGCTCGCACTTCCGACGCAGGATGGTCTTTCGCCTGCGGATGCGGTCCTTCAGTCGCCGAATCTCGTGCTTGGTGAGACCCTCGTCAGCCGTGAAAAGCGGAGAGGAACCGCACGGATCTTCCGATCTGGATGGAGATGACGCCGCTTGATTGAGAGAAGTTGCGTCGCCCTTGCACCACGCTACGGGCAGCGGCATGAGAGCAAACTCAGTCATGGCTTCCTCCTCGAAGAGTGTAGCGTCGAAGCCGGGTGTGCCTTCCATCGCGTGGTGCGTCGGTAAATGAGGGAGAAACTAAAAGTGGTTTGGTTTTGATTAAAAATTGATCAAGCAGTCGAGGATTATGGTACGTGGGCTGGAGCGTTCCATCATCAAGATCACCACGCGAACTTTGATTGTAGTCTCCTAACTCCCGGAGTTCTCTTGACTTCTTGTACAGCTGACAAATATCCAACGAGATTCGTCGTCAACAGCGTGATATTACACTGAAGAAAAAAAAGTATATATTCGCTCGATCTCTATCGTTTAAACTTTAATGCCCGTCAGCACGTCTTCCAGCAAGAGAGATTCGGCGCTGTTAGTCGCTTCGCTCAGGTTCTCCTGGTGCATCCGTTGGAGCAGTTCGTTGTACTCCTTGGTGACAGTCTCCGGGACTGCGCTGGCGCTGTTGAGATGCAGAGGAACCTGGCGCATGCACACTTCCATGACGGTCTCGGAGCCTGTAGCTGAGGGTCGAAGTACTGTCCACCCGTACTCGTCCGTCTGCATGCCCCTAATGGCCCCTTCACCCGCCAGGAAGGACTTGCACACCATAACCATTCGGTCCTCCTCTCTGAATCTCCGACAAACAACGCGCTGCTTCACCGACACGACTTCCCCGTTGGGTAGGCGATCCGTGATGCGGAACTTCATGGCCAACGTGTTCTTCCGGTCTTCAACACCGTCATACTCCTCTCGGTCTTCTTGTCGGTTGAGAAGGTGGGCGAGCATCCACATGGACTCGCACGTCTGCTCATAGCTGAACAACAAGCGCTGTCTCGTCACGTACTGGATGGACACTCCGTTGGTGTCCATAGGCACCGTGCGTCGGAAATCGTTCTCTTCAGTGGTCGGGTCCAGCCCACTCGAGGTGAAGACCGAGTCTGTTCGAGGATAAAGCTCGTCGATCTCTTGCATGTCGAGGGAATAGAGCAGATCGTCCGTCGGCTCGAGGAACAGCCCCGAGCTGCCGCCTTGAGCCGCAACCAACGCTGCAATTTTGAGGTGCTGACGTACGACGTTCTTCAAGCCGTCGATGAGCTCCGTCTTGCCAGTGATGGCAGCTTGCAGCCACCTGCGCTGGGCCTCCGAGGCCAGTCGACTTTCCAGGTGGCGTTTGGCCAACAACGGCCAGACTGGGTTGACTGGCGGTTGCTGCACCTTTCGCTCGCGTTTGACCTTCTTCTTGTTGGCTTGTGCCTGGTGCAGGAGCTCCGAGAGCTGCGCGAGTTGTTGGGTCAGCGCCTCCTTCTCGCTGCGTTGGCGCTCGTAGTGTCGAACCTTGCGCTTGGTTCGCTTGAGAGCAGATACGAGTTGGGCATCGTTTACAGACCTCGTGTCGCCCGGAAGGAACGGGTTCAGCTCGTACAGTGCTGTGGGGGACGACGGTGAGGAAATGGACATTGCACTGTAACGTCACTTGACAGCAAAAGTCAGAATGAGCAAGGCGAGTGGCGGAGGGCTCCGGTATTATGGTTTGTTTACTCTTTGGTAAGGGCAGCGTGATGACCATAAACTGACGTGATAGTATAAGCTTGACGGGGTCGGCCATAGCTTAAGACAACGTAGTAAGTCAGATTGTGCTTTGGAGGCTAGGAGTTATTCAAAACGGAGTTTGTTGAGCAATAACCCTTACGAAATTGTTGCTAATGTGCAGTTGGAAAATATACGTTTAGAGAAGTTTGCGATAAGACAATGGGACTGGCCTGTTGCGAGAGACCACATGGGATGAGGTTCGTCTCCCGCCAGCATATCAAACCTGCCCCGTCACCATAGAGGGGTAACAAGGTTGAAGTGGCCTGCGTAGTGTTGCGTTCAGCAAACGCTGCGGTTAGGGCATCTCCACCGCGGCCCCTAATTTGCTGATAAATCAGCAAAGTGCTATAAATTACCCGAAGGTTCGTTCACCCCCGAAGGTTCGTTCATCGTTAGAGACAGAATCCGCTTTGGGATACAGTGCTGGGGTTATCTTTTCCTTACAAAAAGTAGAGTGGGTGTGTTTGAATTCTTCTCTTCAGCAAAATACTACCTAGTACCTTACTACGAAGTACATGCGAGCACCCATAAGTTTTCTATCGGAATACGCCGGGAGTCACGTGTGAACGCGTGCTCTTAGATGATTGAGTCCTCCGTGCCACAACGTGCCACACGCTGCATTCCTGATGAAACAATTCGCTTACGGTTATGGATGGACCTCCACCAGCGGGTAAACAGCTAATAGAACTTTATCCTTGAAGTTACAATATTACGTGCTTTTGAAAGCCAGTTAACAGGGGTCCAGAGCTCAATGTGAGTGCCCTTCAAAAGGAGCGTAGCAAGCCAACTGAATCCGGAAGATAAAGTAAGAAAAATATCAGGTAACTGATGGTCCGCATTGACAGGCGTAAAAGTCAGGTACTACATGTACTTAGTTCGCCACGTTAGCTAGGGTATCGTCGAGCAGCATCTTCTCCAGTGCCCTCATCACCGTTTGGTTCTCCTCCTCTCCTGTTCTCACGACCATGTCCGTGAACTCGTTGACTACTGGGGTGCATGAAGCCGAGCTGCTGAAGTGCATCGGCACGTGTCTGAAGCACGTGTCCAGAATCGTCCCCGTTGCCTCGCTGGTTGTGGACGGTCGAGCAATGCACCACCCAGTCTCGTCAGAGTGCATCCCACGGAACAATCCCTCTCCTTCAGCGAACACTTTCCACACCACCACGACGCGGTTGACTTCCTGGAAGCGACGCACGACAACACGCTGCAGTAGCGACACTTTTTCTCCCATGCGGCGACTTGTTATCCTAAACTTGAGCGCGATTGTGTTCTCGGGGTCGTCTAGGCCCTCGTAGAGTACTCGATCTTCCTGGCGGTGCTTGAGCTGCGCGAGATGCCACACCGAGTGGGACACTTGCTTGAACTTGAATGGCAGAGTCTGGCGGTCGGCGTGCTGGTAGTACTCGGTATTCCCGTCCTTCTTCTTGGTTATTGACGGCGCGTCCGACGTGTCAAAATCGCAGGCAGCCGCGACTTCATCCGTCTGCAAGTAAACAGTGTGGAGCTCTTGCACAAACGTCTCGAACAAGGCCGAGTCTGTGGGTTCCAGTCGAATTCGTTTGTGACGAGGAGCGTCTGTCGAGTCGCCGTTCGCGATGACTCCGTCGTGGACGCGCTTCTTCAGGAACCCGGTTAGATCGTCGATCAACGTAGCTCGGGAGCTGATGGCAGCGCGTAGATGCAGTTGCTCCTCCTCAGCAACTTCTCGGTGTTCCTTCTGGCGACTCGCGATGGCTTTCCACAAGCAACTGGACAGTGCCAAGTCGGTGGACGGCGACAAACTCCCGCCACTAGAAGAGTCCTGCAACTTGTCCAGCTTGGCCGACAACTCGTCGATTTCGCGGCGTAGCGCCTCCTTCTCTGCCTTTTGTTTCTGGCGGTAGATACTGCGACGCTCCGCATCTTTTGAGCGTTTTCGAGGCTGTTCGGTCTTGACGACTGGAGCTTGGGCTTCGGTCGTGCTTGAACTGGTGGCGTTGGTAACTGCGGGGGCTGGGAGGATTGGCAGCAGCTCTGTGGGCTCCGTGAACCCCAGCAGCGAGTCGGTATCAGGTAGCAGGAGGTCTTCGTCCAGACCGTCCAATGCGAAGGCGGTGGGCAGCGTCAGCTCGTCCGACGCCTGGAAGAAGTCCATGAGTTCGTCGAGCACCAAGTCGTCCATCCTTTCGAGGCTGGTCATTTTACAGAGTGAGAGAGAGGTGGCGGCTGGCTTCATCCAACAAACAACAGGTAGGACAGGAGAAATCCGAGCTGATGGGGACCTTGCAAAGCAGGCACAAGTTGCAGCAGAGTGATGGTGCGCGGCACAATCAGCTGCTGTATGATGCCGAGTAATCGCTGCAGTTGAACCGCACGGACGCTTCTGTGTGGTGCTGAATCACCACTGCTGATCAACTCGAGAGTAGGCAGCTTTGGCGCCAAGTTCGCTCTCTCGTTACTGCAGCCCCGCGTAATTGCCAGGGCCCGCACTGCTGATCAACTCGAGTGTACTGTAGGCAGCTTTGGCGCCAAGTTCGCTCTCTCGTTACTGCAGCCCCGCGTAATTGCCAGGGCCCCATAATCAGCGATAAATTTTCCAACGTGCCTGTGCACAACGGCTATCCTTGGCGCTGGACTCCAGCCTGGAGGTGCAACGTGCAGAAGCTCGTTACTGCTGCCTTGGGATGAAGATGGTGTACCAGTAAGCCTTATGGATGTATTAATACTGCAGGGTGCTGACTCAACACACGCCCAGTGCGTCGTCTAGCAGCATCTCATCCAGCTTCTGTAAGCACGTCTGGCAGATATCTTCGCCGATCTTGACTACGGTGTCGGTGAACTGTTTTAAGACTGCACCAGAAGCTGGTGCGGTGCTAAAGTTGATCGGGACGAAGCGGATGACCGATTCCATCACTGTACTAGGCATTCCCTCCCCAGAGCTCGGCGAGGGCCGCACGATGGCCCACCCAGTTTCATCGAGGTGCATGCCAGTAAATGCGCCTTCACCCTCCGTAAACTTTCTCCAGACGACCACCACGCGATCGGCTTCGTGATATCGCCGAGAAATGCTGTGCTGGACGAGCGTGTTGCCCCCCGGTCCGACGATGCGGCTTTTAGTAACCTCCGTGTCCTCCGGGATCCACGAGCCTTCGATCGTCTCGTAGCCCGGGCAATTCGCCAAGCGGCAAGTCACATCAAGAAGTGTACGCACTCGCTCGAATGCGAACGGTGTGGTCATCGTTCCCACCAGCTCGTGGTAGCATGCGTTGGGCTTCACAGTCTGAGACGGGTTAAAGAAGACTTGAGCATCTTCGCAGCTGTCCACGTCCGTCTCCACTGCTGCCTCCTTGAAAACGCTGTCCGTCGTCGCGTAGACCTCGTCCAGCTCCTTAATAAAGGCTTCGTAGAGCACAACGTCGGGCGATGCCGTGCGCGGTTTCTTGGCGGTATAACCAGTTTCTTTTGGCTGCTCGTCGCTGATTCTCTTCCGTATCAGTACCCCCAGATCCCGGATCAACGCCGACCTCCTCTCCACCGCCTTACAGAGTCGCCGGCGCTGCTCTTCCGCGTTGACTCGGGCCTGCAAGTGTCTGTCCGCGAGGGCCTTCCACACGGCAGAATGACCCACTTCTGGCCCCTCGGCGGCTTCTTTTCTCTTCTGGAGCGCCGCTAACTGCGCTGAGAGCTCCTCCGCTTGTCGGTACAGAGCGCGCTTCTGCTCCTTTTGCTTCTGCCTGTACGTGCTGCGTCTGATGGCGTCTCTAGAGCGGATATTCTCCACCACCACGGGAGGAGAAGAGGTCGAGGTGACGCTCTCGCTCTCCATGGACGTGGTGGAGTCACTATCTGCATGGCGATCTCTGTCGAGATCTGATGAGTCTCCAGATGCGCTGAATAGTCCGTTAATGGCCGTGGCGTCCAGCATTTGGAGAGCGGCCTCGGCGCCTTGGAGCGATATCAGCGATTCATCCTTGTTGAGCGACTGTAAGAATCCATTGCCGGAGCTGCTCGGGTCTTCCAATTGATGGAGAAGGCTGTCTAACAGCGTCGAGTCGCACATTGCCGGAGCTGCTCGGGTCTTCCAATTGATGGAGAAGGCTGTCTAACAGCGTCGAGTCGCTCATGTTGTGTTCGGCTGGAGAGACAATTGCGGAATGGCGTAAAGGCAACTTCATGTGGATGTAATAGCCAATGGGACGGCGTTAGTATGCTAGGGCTGGGGCTTATGTGTATACGGGAGTGATGGTCGCAGTCTGCACAATCCATGGTGTGGCTGACACAAATTTGCATGGGCTTGGTATGTAACCACAGCGATGCGGGAAGCACCACCAAATCCCGCTGTGGGTCGAGCGGTTTGTCAAGATAAGCGTCTTGAGACGACGTCGTATAATTTATGAGTTTTTACTGCATGAAAACCAGTACGGAGGTTTGTCAAGATAAGCGTCTTGAGACGACGTCGTATAATTTATGAGTTTTTACTGCATGAAAACCAGTACGGAAACCACTCACTCAGCACACGCCGAGAGCATCGTCCAGAAGCATCTTCTCGAGCTGTTCAATGCACGACTGGCAATCCTCTTCGCCCACCTTGATAATAGTGTCAGCAAACTGCTTCACTGTCACACCCGTGGAGGCGGCTGAGCTGAAGTTGATAGGGACGAAGCGAGTGACGGATTCCAGCAGGGTGCCGGCGCCACCTTCCACGCAACTTGGAGACGGACGAACAATATTCCAGCCCGTTTCATCTGAGTGCATGCCGGCAAACGCTCTTTTGCCTTCAGTGAACTTCCTCCAGACAACGACGACCCGGTGAGCTTCATGGTATTTCCGCATAACGGTGTGCTGGACGAGCGATCCCGCGATGGCAGGGATCTCCACTCGTGCCTTCACGATGGTCGTATTCTCCGGAATCCACGGGCCTTCAATCTTCTCGCGTCCCATTCGGTTCTCCATGCAGCAGACACGGCCAACCTGAGCATGCACTCGCTCATAGGCGAATGGAGTCGTGGACTTGCCCACAAGTTCGTGGTAACGTGAACCCTTCACGACCGTCCGCGGTGCATTGTAGTAGCTAAACGAATCCTCACACTCCTGCTCTTCCCTGTGCACCGCCGTCTCCATGAAAATACTGTCCATCCGCGCGTACGCGTCGTCCAGTTCATGGATGTACGCTTGGTACAGTGCCATGTCCGGCGACTCCGTCCGGGGTCTTTTTGTAGCAGACCCAGCCTCCTCCGGCTGCTCTTCACTGATCCTCTTCCGTATAATCACTCCAAGGTCTCGAATCAACGCCGACCTCCTCTGGACAGCTTCACACAGTCGTCGCCGCTGCTCTTCCGCCATCTCGAATCAACGCCGACCTCCTCTGGACAGCTTCACACAGTCGTCGCCGCTGCTCTTCCGCCATCATCCTGCCCTGCAAGTGTCTGTTGGCCAGCGCCTTCCACACTGCCGTCTGTGCGAAGCCCAAGCCTTGGCTCGCATCGGCATCTTTCTTCTTCTGCTGCAGCATTGCCAGCTGCCTCGAGAGCTGCTCCACTTGTGTGTAGAGCTCCTCCTTCTGCGCCTTCTGCTTCTGCCTGTACGTGCTGCGTCTGATGGCGTCTCGAGATCGAACGCTCTCCACCACCGCCGGCGGAGGGGACGAGGCCGAGGCGACGCTCTCGCTCTCGGCCGACGTGCAGTCGCTGTCTGTGTGGTGGTGGTCGCTGTTGCTATCGAAGAGCGAGTCTTCGGCTGCGCTGAAGAGCCCGTCGACGGGCGAGACGTCGAGCATCTGCAGGGCGATCTCCGTGCCTTGGAGCGAGAGCAGCGACTCGTCCTTGTCCAGCGACTGCAGCAGCTCATGGCCCGAGATCGAGGGGTCGTCCAGCGTGCGGAGGAAGCCCGCGACTTCGTCCAGGCAGAGCGAGTCGGCCATTCTACTGGTGCGTTTTGTATTGCGCGCGTCTTGCGCTCTAGCGGAGACGATTCGAGAATGCGACGTTATGTGACTGCCGTAATCCGTATGGGGGTAGGGCGGTAAAGCAATCTTCGAGAGCCAATCAAATCGACGCTAGGAATGATGGTTATGTGGTGCACACGAGCCAATCAGAATCGTCTACCGGGCCTGTATCACAGCCCGTGGTTCACGTGGTAAGGTAAGAAGTCACACTTACCACCGCGCTGTCAACAGCGTCGCCGATCGCCGGCTTCCTAAGGGTGCGTACTGCAGCTCCGCTGGAATAAAACGTCGGATGGCTCTATCCACTGGAACCGACTCACCAGCTGGAACGAGCAATCCACTGTTTTGTGGGATCGCTATTTTACACTGCCAAATATCGTAAACAGAGCGTGCATCAGAAGCAAACATGTATTGAGTTGTGGAGGGGAGAAACATGGTGCCCTGCTTACTGTAGGACTTGGCCCAAACTCCCTGTGAGAGTGCCAACCTGAATGACGGGTTTCCTTCCTACCACAGCCGCTGTGGCAAAGAGGCGATAGCTTCCATTCGATAACTACGCCGCCGTGCCACGCCACTCCTCTTCGCTGTCTCCGGCCGGCATTGCCATCGCCCCCGCCAGCGGTATGCCGCGGGCAGTCATTCGAGTCCACCCACTCGAATGAAAATATGTCTTTGCAAAGTTCAATCCGTTGGATCAATCCGCCCGAATTCGGGCGGATGGAATATGCACGAATTTCCGCTAGAATTGCATGCAGTACGCGCTAGCGGATCGACCATTCCGCTGGAATTCAAATTTCGCTGGAATTGGCCCCATTCCGCTGGAATTTTGTTGCGCAGTACCCTAAGAGAATCACCACCACGGAGAATCAAGCAGCATATTTACACCGAAGTTCTGCGCCTAAACAAGCGAGTTATCCCCTGTTCGAATATGGCCTGAACAAATTTGTCTGTAGCGCAGCGGTGCGGAGACAGCGAGTCAAATTCGCGCTTCGGATCTTAACATTTGCTCCTAGCGATGGAGATGCTCTAAGCGAGGACTTGTACTGTACTGTGCTGTAGTCTATTTGTTTGAACACGATGTTCCTACATATATAGCCACCAGCTTTTTCGATCGCCCGCAAAAAGTCCTACTGGGATTCTTCGGCCCTGCTCGTGTCACTCTCAGTTGTGTCTTGACCTTGGCGATCGCCCAGTGTGCCACTGAGGGCATTGATGTACCTGGCTTGCGCCCCTACGGCGTCGATAAGCTCCCGCTGTCGAGCTTCAGCTAGCACACGTTTTTCTTTGCGTTGAAGCGCGAGAGACTTCCAGAACAAATAAGTCGGTGTTCGAGATGCACCCCTGTTACCTGCCCTGTTCCGCTGAAGTTGAGTGAGTTCTTTCGTTAGCTCAGATTCTTGCCCTCGCAGATTCTCCCGTTCGATCTTCTGGAGACGCCGATAGACCCGACGTCTGCTGGCTTCTTTGGGTCTTCGAGCGATGACTTGCTCGTCCGCATCGTTCTCGCTGCTGCTGTTCTTTGCAACATCGTCGTCGTCAAGGGGCTGGAAGCTGTCGCTTTCAGCTTCAGCGGCAGGCTCAGAGAACAGCAGTTCGTTCGCATCGGAGAAGAAAATGCCATCGTCCCACGCAGCTAGATCCAGCGGGAACTTCGTCAGATCTTGAGGCTCCACAGGTCGTGCGATATTCAGTGTCTTCATCTGACGATTGCTGGAGCTCTCTTGGGCTATAGGAGGCGCTTTGTATTGTGATGACTATGAAGAAGTAGTACAGTTCTGTACGGAGACTGTCGCCAGTGATCGATCACCACCAAAAGAGATCAAGGTCTGGGATATGCTCGCCTTGATAGTGGGCACCATTCCAAATGGTGCCCAGTATCCAAATGGTACATTGGATATCTGTTACTCGTCTAACCCACCTAAGAAACAACATTTCTATTTGGGCGCCATAAAAAATTCAAAAATTATCAGTCGGGGATGAATAATACCTCAAAATAAAGGTGAGATTTGGTGTTTTCGCGTCAGCTCATTGGTTGCTTGAAAACAGCAGGGTTCAAGGAAACAGAGCAAGGTTTGTAAACCCGGATTTGGGTATCATTAGGTTTTTTTGCGTAATGGCTACAAATTTTAGCGATATTCAAAATTATAGGTGTCATTGGGAAGATCACTTAACTGCCGATGCGGAGAACCACCGTAAAGTATGATAGCGCTCCTGTGGGCGTCGTGGTGCTCATATATATTTTGAGGTTTTACTAAGCGTTTTCGTCGATTTGCCATCCATTCGAACTTTATGTCCAATCATATGGCTTTCGTCCTATTTATAGCCAATCCAATGCGATCTGAAAAAGTTGAGGTTTAATAGAAATGTTGTTTCTTAGGTGGGACCTAACTGTCGAATATATAGTTTAATGCAGATTACTGTTGCGTGAGAGGATAACCCCAGTAACGATCGCCGCCACCTGCTTTTACATTTTGTATGCCGGGGTGCATGCTATCCGTAAGTGGCATGTTTCCGGTCACTTCACGTTTCCGGTCAAGCCAACTCTATATTAAGGGACGATTTTTGCACCAACCTACTAAAGCCAATATTGGTCCGATTTCATTCAAATTTTCACAGCTTGCTAACGCGGCGATTACCTATCTTTTGGTATGTTCTGGGTTAGATTTCACTGCGAATTGGCTATAATACACTGGCAAGCATTTTAGCCCCACCGACTCCAGTCATGGCAGCAGCTGGAGGTACATAGAAAGGGTATTTTGGCTAGCGCTGCCATGGCTGGAATGGCAAGCACCTTGCCCGGCCAAGTGGACTTCTAGCGGCGCCTGAAACTTGTCCTACACCTTCCCAGGTCCTTCTAGTGTTGATAGCGACAGCATAGAATATTGCGGGTTCTACTCAAAATTTCCTCGGGCGATTGAACCAATCGCCCGAGGCCATACAAACTCCAGTATTATTCGATTAAGTACGACTACAATCGCCCCGAAGGGTCACTCCAGACCAGCTGCTGCTGCTCGGGCGATTGACAAATGACTTGGCGTTTGTATAGGAGCGATTCGTCCAACCGGCCCCAATTGGCAATTATGGCCGGAATTCACAATAACGGAAAACGCCAATTCAGTGCGCGGTTTTGGACCAAGTCGTAAAAACTATGTACCGCCGCCAAACCGCAAAAGTTTTGAACGGGACTGGCACCAATAGAAAGTTAAGATACTGATCTATCTGGTCATCATTTCTGGAAAGGACAGTACGCGACTGCTGATGCATACATACGGCGTGAAGATGAGCATTTTTTTATAATATCTGAAAGGGGGACCATTTCCTTGCACGGTCATACTAAAATCAAGATAAACCCCCTAATAACTAATAATGAATGATTTGCACTATCCCAGAGCCCATTCTAAAATCAAGTATAAAATCGCGCACAGAATTGAATCCGCGCACTGAATTGGCGTTTTCCGTTAACAGGATCTTGTCCTTTACGGCGTCAGAGCACGATGCCGGAGGCACCTTTTTATATAGACATTTGTATGGAGACTCGTTTTGACTTGTTTTTTTATGGTTGCCAGGGTGACCGGTAATATGACACATGGACGGAAATACACCCCCTCCTTACCTTGATTTTTGTATGAGTCCTTAAGTGACCGGAAATACGTAGTTCACGGATATCGATCTAACTGGCAGCTTCCATGCTCCACCATACGGGACGCAATCCTCTTCACAAGCTCCTACAACCTGTCCACGTTGTCAAGTTGGAGAAGTTCTTTCCTCTCGTGCCTTGCGCCATTATTGAACGATCAGCTCGCTCCCACCAGACTCCCGACTCGATAACATGGCGGGTTTGCTGCCCAACGACCAGATCTTGATGGACGACATCGTCGGGCTGCTCGACTTTGACGCCCCCTCGACACCGAGGGTGTCGACGACGACGAACCCCAGCATCCCTTCGAGTGGCAGCAGCGACGACAACTCCAAGCGACGCGTCAAGAGGGAGCAGGAGAAGGTCCGACAACGACGTTATCGCCAGCGCCTCAAAGACAGTCGAGACGAGCTCCAGAGTCAAGTGGACGCGCTCTCGGAACAGTTAGACGCACTGAAGGAAGCGTCCGAGAGAAGGAAGAAGAAAGCCGAGAGCGAGACTACCGAAAGTCAACTTGCGTGTTCCCAATGGATGAAGAAGGCGAGACATCAACGAAGCAAGCGGCAGAAGGCGGAAGCGCAACAGAATCAACTCGTCTCCGCCATGAACTACCAAGCCCAATACATCAAAAGCCTCTGCCGCATGCACAACGCTCGAAGTAGAAGCGTTCAACCGACGCTCTACACGACGCCCGGCGTGCTGTACACTACGTACCTGCAGCAGCTCGACGGCTGCTTCGCCCGCGTAGATGCGGTGATGAACGCCTGTGGCGTCGTTTCTCTGCCTGAAACGACGCTCAACACTGTCCGCAAGCGCGAGTCTGACGGCAGTGTGGCGTGCTTCCAGCACGTGAACAAGGTAAATCTGCCGTATTCCTTCCAGCAGACGTGCAAAGTGCTGCGGGGCGTGGTGCACACCCAAGAGGAACCGCCAACTTTTGGTGGCTTTGAAGTTGCTCCAGACGAGGCTGTGTTTCTTTATGATCGAGCGATCACGGCCGAGAACGTTGGCTCGCTGGCGCAGCGCTACGTCTCGCGTCAGTACTTCGAAGACAACCGAGCGGTGCTCGTGTGGAAGGTGTCGTCCGAGGGCGAGGAGGGGTTGCGCGGGCTGTATGCCGAGGAAACAGGCTGGATCTGCGTCGAGGCTTCGTCGGGCGGCGGTGTGGTCCTTTCGGCCTGTGTCGAGCAAGTGCCGATGAAGTACAACTCGCCCTGCACTCCGGAGCCGGCGACCAAGCCGTTCTATGACTTGCTGAGCGACAGCTTAGATGCAGACAGGAACGGCATGACTGCGTGGTTGACCAGCACGTTGCTGGAAAATGTGTTGACAGACACCGAGTGCTAACGAAAAATAGGAATGGATGTACTGTAGAGTAGAGGTCTAAATGGCCCATTTCACGTGTTCTGAGGGCGTTTTGAGTGTTGTGTCCTCGCCTGCTTTGAGTTGAATGAACGCAAACCCAAAGTCTTCTTTAGAGCAGCTACCGGTGGACCGCTTGTAGTACGGCATTTTCAAAGTCATCGTACTCTCACGTAAGTGTAGTCAGTACTGTGAAGGCGCAAGTAGTAGATGGAGAAGGAAAACGAAATCGTGCCTCCGGTCCGAGGCAGCTCTGAAAGTTGAGGTTTCCTAATATATTATCCGTAAGTGGCATGTTTCCGGTCACTTCACGTTTCCGACTCTATATTAACAAAGGGTT
>JAIKVH010000466.1:1831-14467 GCA_024679275.1 Phytophthora niederhauseri
CCCCCCCCCCCCCTCTCTCTCTCCAAACGACTAGCACCAGTGCTTGTGAGATGCCCGTCCACTCGAGCATGAAAATCTAAGTTCATCAAATGAACTTACATCAAGTTGCTTGGCGCTCGTGTTGTCTTCACTTCAATCCACTTCGTCACTTATACTTCTCGTGCAAGTACGAGCAGACCAACCATGACAAAATGAACAATTGGAGCACAACAGGGCTAACACGATGAACTATACCTAAAACGAAGGGAGGAACCGCGCAGTTCTTCGAGCTCGTTTTGAGAATTTATCGACTCTAAACGTTGCTATGTTTCAAACGTGAGCCACGATCCTCGAGTTCCTACCGGAGTTCATGTATCCTGGCAGCATGGACGCACTTGCCTACCTGATACACACACTCCGCAATTGCTGCAACAATCTCCATTATGGAACGGATTTACCAAAATTACTGAGCTTTTAACGCTGTATATCTCGCCGAGTAATAGGTTTTCATTTCCAGTAGCGCACCCGGCTTGTATATTATCAGTTTGGTTGGTATCTATCACCTACGAATGCAATCTCTTCCGATTCTAAATCGCTTTTGTGCTGCCACGCATGTGGTCGCGATACAACACCCTCCAACAGTTTCCACGTCGCTGAAAATACTACTACCACTACTATTTGTAGTAGTACTGCTGTAGTACACCTTGAGTACTAACAAAAAAACTTCAACGTTCGAGGATGTACTTCAGAGCCATGGGATTTCTGTAGACATTTTCCTGCTTTGTTTGTTGGTTTGTTACTGTAGCATCGCGGTGCATTTGCGTTTTCACGACGTACAAAAGGCATTTTCCACTGCCTATTCTAAAGCTTCTTCTCTAAAATTGCTACTTACTCATCTACGCCGTCAGAGGAGTCAATGGCGTGACTTCGATATCCAGCGAGCCCTTAACCGGGATCGTGAGAGAAAACTCGTACGTGAGCTTCCACGGGTCCTCGACAGTCTTGATGTCGTACTTGCTGTACAGCGTGGCCAGCGTCAGCTTCATCTGCATCATGGCGAACTTCTGACCCATGCACGCGTGCTGGCCCGAGCCGAACGGGCTGAACACGAATGGGGACAGCACGCGCAGCTTGCCCGTCTTGGGGTCGATCATGCGCTCGGGCTTGAACTCGCTCGCGTCTTCGCCCCAGTTGTCGGTGTTGCGCGCGTTGCAGTAGGACGAGACCATGATGGTCTGACCCTTGGCGACGAAGGTGCCGTCCACCAACGTCGTGTCCCTCATGGCCTCACGAGCGATAAAGCCCGTGGACGGGATCAGCCGAATGTTCTCCTTCAGGACGGCTTCCAGGTACACGAGCTCGCGGAGCTGCTCCTGCGTGGGCACCTTGATCTCACCCGTGAGAAGTCCAGGCAGTTTCTCCTTCATTTCATCACGGATCTTCTCCAAAATCTCCGGGAAGCGATTCATGTGGACGATGAACCAGCACATGCTGTGCGCCGTCGAGTCTCGGCCCGCAAACATCATGGTCATCACCATATCTCTCATAATGGTGGCGTCGTCGTCCTCGATGTGCATGTCCTGGTTCTCACGGAGCGTGCTCTCCATGAAGAGCGTGATGAGGTCTCTGGCCACCATCTTCTCGCCCTTGGCCGCGAGCTCCGCCTTCTTCTTCATGGACTGCATGATCACCTCGTCGATGAAGTTGTGCAGGATCGTGGTGTTATCGCGGAAGACCTTCTCCCAGCCGATGTTGAAGTATCTTTTGATCTCCCAGAGCCACAGCGGCGACTGAACCCGAACGGCGTACGCGATAGCAGACTGGTCGAAGGCTTCCTGGAATTCGTGGTCCTCATCACGGTGAGGGCCGTCCTTCAGCGTGTCCAGCTCCAGGCCGAAGCCGATCTTGGCGATGACGTCCATGGTGAAGTGGAGGAGCTCCTGCTTGGCGCTGAACGACTGGCCGCGCTTGTGGTAGATATCCAACACATCCAGGAACACCTCGAGCTTCTCACGAACGGTGGCCTCCATGACGTCCTTCATCATCTGCATGGAGAAGAGGTGGCTCGACGTCTTGCGGTGGTAATACCACGGATCTCCGTCGGCGATGATCATGCCGTTGCCGAAGATGTCTTCGCTCATGTACTGGCCCACGGGTCCGCGCAGGAACACGTCGCTTTGGGTCGAAAGAGCGTCCTCAATGGTATCGGGCGACGTCAGCACGATGGTCACAGGACGGCCGGGGATCGAGTACATCCACGGACGGTGGTCGAACTCGATGGACTGCTCGTTGAGCCAGTCGTGAAAACGCGCGACGTTGCCGCCAGCGTCGAACAGACTCTTGAGAATGGGGAGCGTGGTCTTGGGCATCGGCGGCAAACGCACACCTTCGGGCTGGGCGACTCAATCAGAATGTCAGCCCTAACACGTTCCTTCTAAACTGATATCAGGTAAGTAAATGCAGGTATGAACCCTTGAAAAAGCTAAGTAAAAGTGAGTGCATCAATGTAAGGGGGGACTTCGTCCCCAATTACTACGTAATACAGTACTACGCTTTAGTCATACTAAATGGATTTGCCCTTTACCAGTACTTTTGTTTTCTTGTGGGAACTAACAAGAATCCCCCCCTCACTGTCAGTCTAGCTACATACTTTTAAGTAGCCTAGCTGTACTTTTAAGTACAGCTAGGCTACCTACATCATGCCCACGATCCCAGTGAGTATGCGAGTACACATTGCTGCCAAACATGTTGACGGAGAGACTCGAAACGCAGCGAGCTGTGGTGGAGAGAGTACACATTGCTGCCAAACATGTTGACGGAGAGACTCGAAACGCAGCGAGCTGTGGTGGAGGAAGGATCAGCCCTACCACGATAAGCAAACCCTGAGATTACTGTACTGCATCGCGGTCTCTCCAGCAAGTGCTCGACATGCTTATTGGCTTACTTAGTACGTGTCGACAGTTTTCACGCTGCGTACTGCGCGGTCAGTAGCAAACTGGAAAATCCTTGACAAACTATAGTCATCTGGGTCCCTTGGCGTTTCAACTGAGCGCTTTTTGAACGGACGACGTTCCGCCCTCGATCTGAACACGCTCAGGAATGCCAGCTTGCAGGTTGTCGACAACTTGTCACCCTCCACGTCGAGTTGCTGTCCGTTGTAGCCCATCAATATTTCTGCTGACGGGTTCTCCGTGCTTTTGGGGGTATCGACTGTTAACCACCTCAGCGACCGATTTACGTCGAGCATTTCTTGCAAAGGCGCCACTGGTTCCAATTCCAGGCGGAAGCGATAGCAATACCACCACCGAAGATGCTTGGTCAGCTGGAGCGAGTCGTCCTTCAGTGCATTAGCCACGACCCTGTAGTCGTCGAATACAACCTGAAGACGACGCAGTCGAGACTTGTTTTCCTCACAGCTCCGCACAAAAACTTACGAATACAACCTGAAGACGACGCAGTCGAGACTTGTTTTCCTCACAGCTCCGCACAAAAACTTCGGCAGACACGAATCGCTTCTGTAGTGCTAGTTCCTCCAGGTTGGGACACGATGAAAGAATCGAAGACATATCGAAAACCTCAGATAAACGGTAAAAGGATGTAAGCCGTAGGCACTGCAGGGCCGGCCCAACAAGTTCCAGGAGTCGAGGAACGCCATCGCACGAACGATAAGTTTGCAGGTCTAATCGCAACGGATTCGGTCTGTTGAGGAGATTTCTTGAGTGGCACCGCTTTAGACTTGTACGCTGGAGCGTACACAACCCAATACCAGGAACAAGAGCGTCCACCCACTCACTCGAGCCATCGTCCCCCACGAGTCTCACACCACACGTAAGCCCACGCTGCAAAACCTCCGACGATTCAAACAGTAACGACCCCCCGTCGTAAACCCGCACGACCGTGTTTCCATCCACATGGTATTCTCCGGCATCTGAAACCACTTCTCCAATCTGCGCGTCAGTGCTGAATAACTCGCGCTCCGGGCTTTCACTCGTGATAATTTTTACCATTGCGTCTGCGTCTTCAAGCGTCAGATCGGCCCCCGTAAGCTTGATTTTCCTCACTGAGGAGTATGCACGCACCCGCTTCGAGAAACAAGCGTAAGCTAACCATTGCCACGCCGTCGCTCTCGTGGAGTCGACCTTACTGTCGAACGGGAAAATGTGAACCGACTGGCTCCGCTGACTCACCGCCAGAGCCGCACCAAATGCGCTGAATTGCCTGGTGGTGGTGCAGCGTACGCCCAGAACATTCGTCGCGTATTGGTCATCCTGGACTCTATGAGAGCAAGAATTGGTGCGAAGGATCCTGGAAACCATTCGGCCGAAACGACCGACTGCAGTTGCTTCTTTCTCGACAAGCAACAGCGGGAACGTGACGTCCGAGAAGTGAACGCGGCCAGCCATCTCACCCACGAGGTCAACAAACTTTGTCTTTATCTTGCCGAGATAGTAGGCGTTCTTCGGACTGAGATGCTGCGGGGAGATTGAATCTACAATGAAAGAGGCGAAACAGTCTCGTCGCGAGCCTATTGAGCAGCAAAGAGGCTTCTCTGGGTTCGACGACGCCCACCCCCAGGAGATTTGATTCTTGTCCATTACTTCGCGTATCACCTCCCACGTCTGAGCCAAAACAGCTTCCCCCGGTCCATCGTCGTCAAATTCGTCAACAACGAGCCGCACCGGAATCTTGAGACCCATTAGCGATCGCGTAGATATATTACTTGATGCAGCAAGTAAGCGCTCGATCTCTGCCCAGGCGTCTCTGAATTCGTTGCTTGTATTTTGCGGATCCAGCCTGCAGCACATGGAGGTAATCACCTCGTTCACCCAGGCCACATCTTCAGGCACATCTCGCCAGCTTGACAGCTTCAAGTCCACACACGCTGGTAGTACGGGGATTCCGGACTCGTGGGCCCAATACGTTTCTTCAGACTTGCATGCAAGCGTGCGGAGTAGACCGGCGGATGCTTCGACATCGATCCACGCCAGGGCTGTAAACAGCGCAATCCCCTCGCGAAGAATCCTGAGATCGGCTTTACGCTCCTCCACCGCCATGAGCAGGAAACTCGGAGACACAACAGTGAACTGAATGGCCGCTTTGCTGTCTGGACCCCAGCGCCAGACTTTCACCTCGCTCCTCGTGTCCTCGAGGAATTTCTCCATGCGTCGACACCAAGGCTGCATGAACTCCACGGCTTGAAGCGCCATGATCCCTAGCACTTCCAAATGAAAAGTGACGACAGCAAGAAGAAAATAAAAAACTCCAGGGCACCTGATTGACAAGAAGCGACGAAAAAGTATATTTTTTTCATACTGTCGTGATCAGAAAAGTTATGCATTCAATTTTTATTGGGTACTAAAAACTACTCCAAAACGCCTGATCAGCAGCTCGAATTCGATGGATCAGAGAGCCACGTAAACTTAAAGCTGTAGTCGTAGCCTGCAATATGCAACAGCAAGAAGCGTTAGACCTGCCAGTTTCTTCCCTATTTCCAAGGGAAGCATGAATTGCTGACCCATGTGTTGAAGCGAGCTCTGAACATTGTAGAATAGCCAAAATACGAGGCACATTTGCACGAAGTCGACTTGTTTTTCCAGAACAAAGGCGATATGTTTAATTGGCGACAGCCCCAGCATTCGGCGGAGCATGAAGACCAAGAGGGCAAGCGAGGCCATCTGAAGAATGCAGTAGAGCAACACATTCTGCAGCGTCTGGAAGAGCTGGTGGTGGTCCATGCCATTATAGATAGCGTAGTAGTCACGGTTGGGCAGGTAGTACGTAGCTACGAGGTAAATAGCTAAAGTGGTCACAAACCATGTTATTGCTCACCCGACATAGTTTAGTACGATCTGAATAGCAGCACTTACAGAAGACGAGCGGGATCATGGCTTCGACGTAGTTGAGAAGCAGCAGAAATTCAGCCATGTACAACAGTCTCCGCACCTTTAAAGTGTAGCTAGCTTCAACGACACCGCTTGGAGATCTTCGTCCAACGGGTACAGCTTGGTGGTCGGCGGGATAAATTCGTGCGAACCGGACGATCTGCCTATCCGACTGATTGTAATCGATCATGCGGTTCTCATTGGCGACATCCACGATAGCGATGCTAGGTCCGTTCGTGAACGCTTCCGCTGCCTGGTCGAGTAGAATACTCGCGCGCTCCAGCGTAGTTGGCATGCGTCTTCCTAAGCTGATGTGGCCCACTGCCCCATGATAACTCCGCCAGGCGTGTGTCTTGTCAAGCTGCCGCTCCATTTCTTTCAACTCGTTTCGCGCGGTATGAACATCCCGCAGTGATATGGCCATGGTGATCACATCCAGCACCATGATGCCCGTGGTTGTCCAGGTGGAGGGAGATCGCTGCATACAGTACGCCATGAAGAGAGATCCGAACACGTCGGCGTTGAAGACGACCAGCCCCGGCGTCTCGTCCCCTAAATGCTGAACGGCTCGAGAGAAGAGGCTTCCTCATCGACACTTTAATGACTGGGAGTACCAGTACGAAGACGATTTGCCCTTTGGTCGTTAGTGACGAGAAGACGTAGAAGTACGGCGGGTAGACGAACCCAAGCAGGAAATCACACACCCAGAGCTTCACCATTCCGATCGACATCGGCACTGCACCAGCAGTTTCTCTCATTATCTTCGCCCACTGAACCCCCAAACAAACGACGATCAACGCAGCCCACGGTGGCACCAACGTCAGCGTCGTGAACGGAAGGGGGAAGCCAACGACCGATATGAACGCGTACAAAAGACCAATACTCAGCCCCGACACTAGGAGCGTGTCCCTGAAAAGCTTCCTGGTAGAGTATGGTAGTACCGGGATTCCCTTACGAAATTGGTGGAGGGCGAGCAACGTCATGACCAGGTACGCGTAGAACTCTCGCAATAGGAAGAGTTTGTTCGAGTGGATACCCTCCGACGGGGGAGAAAGAGGCAACAAGTCGATGAATAGAGTGACAGCTAGGCATGGCAACGGGGTCGCCAACACCACGACAACTGCAGGTGTGGAGGTCGCCAACCGCTCGTACTTGGCCAAGTCTTGCACCCTCCCCGCTGAACAGCTGCCGAGCTGCTTGACTTGCATCGACCTCCACAAGTTGACAAGGAGGTGGCATCTATAGCATGTACGTGTAGACCCCATCGCGCACGTCCAACTGCTGGAACGGAGGAGTGTCTGCCGGAGCTAAAATAGTGTCCTTAAGCAACGGACGTCCTGGGGTCGAACGACACATTTAGCCAGGCGAATCGTGATTCCTCTTTTCGTGCTCTTCAACCTGCCGGTAGAACGGTCTCCTGCATTCAACCGAGTCGACCTCTTTCACAATCTTCAGCGATATAAGCGCTCGTGACTCCAGCTCGGGAGCTGGCAGACACAGCTCCTGGCCACCTTCATGCGTTCACGCCAACCAAGATCGAGACGACGTGGTGTGTGGCTTCAATGTGCCAGGGACCCCCGGGAAAGCTCGGCAGACGCGTCGGAGGGAGGGCCCCCCTTGACCATTCTACCACACACTGCGGCTCTTTTCTCCTTGCATGCGTCTGCAGCATCTGGAAGTGTCCTCCTCCCTCTCAGTCTCGACTGTCGATGCGCTTCCCTTCCCCACGGTCTCAGCTCACTTGAGCTTTTGACCACACACCGTCGGAATCCGCAGCGATGAAGTCCGTCTCGGAGTTGCTCGGCGACAGGAGCGACGTGGCCGTCACCGCTGCGGCCGCAGTGGCCGTGAGTCTGGGGCTCTCCCTCCTGCTGCACAGCACCAAGAAGAAGAGCAACAAGAGCGACGCCCGCAAGCTCCCGCCCATGCCCAAGACCACGCTCCCCATTCTCAAGAACATCCTGGACGCCGGGGGCAACGCCGAGCGCTTCCACGACTGGCTCAACGAGCAGTCCATCGAGTTCGACAACCGCCCGTGGATGCTCTCGATCCCGGGGCGCCCCGCCACCATCGTGCTCTCGTCCCCCGAAATGTTCGAGGACGTACTGAAGACCCAAGACGACGTGTTCCTGCGAGGGCCCAGCGGCCAGTACATCAGCTACGACCTGTTCGGCAACGGCATGGTCATCACGGACGGAGACCTGTGGTTCTACCACCGCAAGACGGCCAGCCACCTCTTCTCCATGCAAATGATGAAGGACGTGATGGAGGCCACGGTGCGCGAGAAGCTGACCGTGTTCCTGGACGTGCTGGGCGTCTACCACCAGCGCGGCCAGCAGTTCAGCGCCAAGCAGGAGCTGAGCCACTTCACCATGGACGTCATCGCCAAGATCGGCTTCGGCCTGGAGCTCAACACGCTCAAGGACAGTCCGGACCGGGAGGACGACCACGAGTTCCTGAAGGCGTTTAACAAGGCCTGCGTGGCGTTTGGTGTGCGCATCCAGTCCCCCATGTGGCTCTGGAGACTCAAGCGATACCTCAACGTGGGCTGGGAGAAGGTCTTCCACGAGAACAACACCATCATCCAGAACTTCATCAACGACGTGATCGTGCAGTCCATGAACAAGAAGGCGGAGTATGCGGCCAAGGGCGAGAAGATGGTGGCCAGGGACCTCATCACGCTCTTCATGGAGAGCAATCTAAGGAGCACTGAGGACATCCACATCGACGACGACGACGCTACGATCATGCGGGACATGACGATGTCCTTTGCGTTTGCTGGCAAGGACTCGACAGCAGATAACATGTGTTGGTTCATCGTCAACATGAATCGCTACCCTGAAGTTTTGAAGAAGATCCGCGAAGAAATGAAGGAGAAATTGCCTGGACTGCTCACGGGTGAGATCCAGGTCCCGACGCAGGAGCAGCTCCGTGATCTCGTGTACCTGGAGGCGGTGATGAAGGAGAACATGCGGCTCCACCCGTCCACGGCGTTCATCATGCGCGAGGCCATGGACAACACGACGCTGGTGGACGGCACGTTCGTCGAGAAGGGCCAGACGCTCATGATCTCGTCCTACTGCAACGCGCGCAACAAGAAGACGTGGGGCGACGACTGTCTCGAGTTCAAGCCCGAGCGCATGACCGACCCCGAGACGGGCAAGCTGCGCGTGCTGTCGCCCTACGTCTTCAGCGGCTTCGGCGCGGGCCAGCACGTGTGCATCGGCCAGAAGTTCGCCATGATGGAGATCAAGACGACGCTGGCCACGCTCTACAGCAAGTTCGACATCAAGACGGTGGAGGACCCGTGGGAGATCACGTACGAGTTCTCGCTCACCACGCCGGTCAAGGGAGGACTGAGCGTGGAGGTCACGCCGCTGGCCCCCTTGAAGCCTGCGTCCTCGGCTTAAAAGTGACGCACAAAGTAGTTATGAAGTTTACGTCACCATACCAATGACAGCCGCGATTCGTGAATGAACTTGAAAGGTAGTGTAGTGTTGAAGGATACAGAGTACTAGTATTTTACATCCATCAGAGTCGGTACTTTCCTAGGAAGAGTCTGTTGTTTGCCTACAAGAACGATTCTTCCTCTTGCATTCACGATTTGGCAGCAACAAGACAATGAAGGTTGAGCAGTGGGCGTTCCTGAACGAATGGTGCGGAGCGATGAGGGAACTCTTTGTAGCCACGGAGAGCACCGCGACAGTGTGGCAGTGGGGACCGGACTACAGCCCAGCACTGCAATTCACCATCGTTCCCCCTAGGAACAAGAAGTTGACTCCAAATGAACGTTTAAAGCAGCTCAAGACACTTCGTGAGGGGCTCGCTCTATTTGCTGCAGTGGCGTGGATCAACGTTGACGCACTGATCTCCTTGCTCAAGGCAAGTGGCGTGTGCCAACCCAGAGAAGAGGTGCGGCACCACGAGTTCAGGATGGCGGAGCTGCCCGTATTCGTTGAGCTCGAAGTAACGAGAAAGCTCTGCAGTGATCGAAGCAGGGGCTTCTCGTGGGTACAGGAAGACCTCGTCTCTCTGTGTTGCCTATTGGACAAACGTAATACGAGTCAAGCATTCCAGGAGGCGTGGGCGAAAGTTGAAGGGCTCTCTAGACTCAAGTCACATTCTCTAAAGGGTCTGGTCATTCCTGTCCGAGTAGTTATCGGTAAGCCAGAGTACTTTAAAAAGTCGGGGAGTGCGTCGCAGCATGTCTGGAACGTGATGAAGAACGTGCTTAGTCCTGATCAAGTCCAATGGGGATGGTTCAAGCTGGAGTTGGGCAGCTCTGCCACGCTGACGAGAACATGTCGCTCTTCTTTTTACGCCTCGTTTGTTGCGGATGCCGTGAACGCCCAGAACGCGTCGACTTCCAATGGTACCAGTACTGCCTTCATGGCATTGCTCGCTGAAATGGGTCGCGAGGTCCGATTTTCAGCGATAAATTTATGTTTCAGGCCACGCCAAGACCCCCTGAAAGTTTGCCGAACGATTGCAAGTCTGTTTTGCAATGATACTTGCCCTACTGCAGACATAGTGGGGCATTCAGGTGTGGATTATGCGGCCGTGAGCTTTCAAGACGAGATTGGACGCGAAATGTATGCGCTGTGCTCGGCTTTGGCGGTGACGCGCTCCTGCCGGTCTGTCACCTTCACGCTGGGCTCGTACAATACTGAATCAAACGTGAAAATGTGGAGGTGGATCGCGTACGCGTTCTTCTCGAATCGGGCTCGATCGCGGTCCTCTGTGAAGCAAGTCACGATCTACAACGCATGGCTGACCTCCAACACACTGCATGCTCTGTCTACATTTCTAACAAGCATCAATGCGGAGCAAGAGCTGTTTGCCGCTACTAAGGGGACCGGGCGGACAAGTAACACTACACTTGACTCACGTGAGTACCGTTTGCGTGAGAATGCAGCGATCCAGATTACTGAAGAGACTAGCGGCCGTGTGGTTTCGTGGAATTCAGCAGATATTTTCCAGCAAGGGGGAGTTGGTGGAGTGGTGCTGGTGAATCCCAACGACGATGAAGAATCCATCGAGTGGGTCGACGTGCTAGTTCCTGGACTTGGCTTGTGTCAAGTTCAACGCAACAATCTCGTAGTGAGCGACAACGTGAGAACATCGGAAGTGCAACCTGATCTGGAGCTGGAACTTCAATTCTCAAGCTTCCGCAGCAATGGACATCTTACGAATTTACTGCGGCTGGTTGGAGGGTATGTGTGCAGCCTATGGATCGAGTGTCCTGTATGGAGAACTGGGGGCCTACTACGTATTTCGGGGATCTTGGAGGCCTGCCCGCATCTGAAGGAATTAACTCTTCACAACAGCATCACCTCTTCTGATGAGTTGGTTCGGGCGTGCGAACGGTATAACACGACACTTCGGCGTCTGGACTGTCATTTCGACGACATCCAAGTTCTCGTAGCGGCACTGACGGATGAATCCAAAACTCTGGCAAGGACGCTGCGCTGGTTGCACTGCGATTTGTTGACGCTACCAGGTATGGGTTCTTCTGAGGCGCTGCAAGTCTTGACCCGAATGCTGAGTGGGAATAGAGTGTTGCGCTACCTGACAGTAGTCGTTGATGCACTTCAAATGGAGATGTTTAGAGCTGGACTGAAGCAGTTCAACCTTCAGGAGGTCGAAGAAATTGAGGGGGTGCCGGTCGCATGCAAGTTAGCCTTCCTCAGTGTCTTCCGCCCTGATGGAGCGCACTCACCCCTCAAGAAGCAAACAACAGGTCACCTGGAGAATTTTCGTTTGCACGCCTCAGATATTTACGTGACCCCCAAGATTTTTGCGTTTGCCGCGAAGCTTGCAATGCGAAAGGTGAACGTCATCGACGACCCTAGCCGTAGCCGTTGAGTGTTTGCAGGCATTGGTTTCGGTTGAGTTTTAACACAAAAAAGTTGAAATTCGGGTTCGCTCGAATATTTCCCGTCGACTACGAAGCTGTTGCTGTTAGACTAACTTTGGTAAAACGCTGTGGTCGAAGTCTAAAGGTACACGCCCAATTTCTGATGCTTTCCAACTCTGAGCCGAAATCGTACAACGTTTTGTGAGGTAAACCAACCACAATACAAGTTTTAAGAACGTTTTCGACGCAACATTTTTGTTCTTTGGCATAATGGTTCGAAGAGTGGGTGTTCCTGGACGAATGGTGCGGGACGATGAGGACTCTGTTTACAGCTTACGGGGAGCTCCGCGACAGTGTGGCAGTGGGGGCCGGACTACAACCCAGCTCTCCAGTTCACCATCATTCCCCCGAGAGACGAGAAACCCACACCGAATGAACGCGTACAGCAGCTTTAGACTCTCCGTGAGGGGCTCGCTCTATTCGCAGCAGTGGCGTGGATCGATGTTAACGCACTCATCTACCTCCTGAAGTCGAAGGCTGTATTCGACGTCCACGACAAGATGCGAACTCACCAGTTCATGATGACGGAGCCGCCTGTGTTCGTTCAGCTGGACGTGGGCAAATTAACGCACTCATCTACCTCCTGAAGTCGAAGGCTGTATTCGACGTCCACGACTAGATGCGAACTCACCAGTTCATGATGACGGAGCCGCCTGTGTTCGTTCAGCTGGACGTGGGCAACGATCCAAACGGGGACTTCTCAGGCGTCAAGGACGATCTCGTATTGCTCTGCTGCCAACTGGAGGAACAAAACACAAGTGAAGCATTCCAGGAAGCGTGGGCACAAGTCGAGTGTCACACAAGCCGATGCGAAGACCCGAAGCTTGATGAGCGCAGTGTCGAGCGCTCGAAGAACAC
>JAIKVH010000467.1:0-14465 GCA_024679275.1 Phytophthora niederhauseri
GGCGAGTGTTGTTGTGGCTGGCCGCGGGTCGTCACCGAGGACTTTCGGCCAATGGGGAGGTGAGTAGGGGCAAGGGAGGAGGTTTCGAACGTGAATCAGTACGCTGAGGTTGAAGACGAGATTCGCGTTTAGCGTGGTGGATTTTGACTGGGAGTGGGTTGGTTGAGTGGGTTGCGAGTGGTGATGTCAGCCAGCTACTGTACTCCTCAAGAAGGCACATATTGGCAGCTACATCCCATAAGTGCCTAAGACTATCATCAAACCCACCATTAGCTGCTTCTTGGGAGGATCGTGCCACTGATAGCAACCAATACGTGTATGCTTGTAAAAACTGCAGCGCCATTACATCCACCACCCTCCTCCTCTACGAAATGATCCATTGCTGGAACACTTGGCTTCGCCAGCAGCACTATACATTTGAAATCATAGCAAAATGTAAGCAGCACAAAAAGGCAAGCAATGGAGTCGGTGAACTTTGCCCACTGTGGCAACTACTGCTAGTGGTTCAGGACACTGTGCTTTTTCGAGATCACTCAGTACTCTAGTACTGAAATACGGTAGCGTAGCTCCCCAGGCAATAGGCCGAAATTCGATGCAGGGGCTAGGGGCAGCTGTTTTTCGAACCATCAGAACGGTTGCACCTCTAAAAGAAACGCCGAACCGTACTGTAAAGCGATAGGGGGGACCACACGACGCGGCGAAGCAACTCGCTCATGCGTCAAAGCCCGCTCGGCCGTGAAGATATGTTCGCCCTCGCCGCGTTGTTTGCACAGCTCACTGGCTGCAGCAAAGCAGCGCGCGCTCGCACCCCATCCAGCTGGCAGCTCGCCAGCATTTCGCGAGCCCCAAGCACCACAAGATGGCCAGCATTACCTACGCTGCCATCGTGGAGCTTCAAGGCGCGCGCTGACTCTCGTCCGGATACTTTCGAGCCAAGTTGAAGTCGACCTCTGACTCCTCTTGGTCCGCCTCGGTGGAGGAGTCAAGACAAGCTGCCTCGAGCCTGTCGGCCTTGCTTGGTGACGCACGCTCCGCCCGCCTCGCCATCCAGCCATGTGCGACGCTGGCGTGCGCGTGGTGTGGATCCGCGACGGTTTCGGGGCAGCAGCTTTGCTTTGCTGCTCCTGCACGAGCTGGTCTACTGCCCTGCAGTCTGTAGCTCTAGCGAGCGAGCAGGCTGGATGGCGTTCATCCTAGCTGGTCTACTGCCCTGCAGTCTGTAGCTCTAGCGAGCGAGCAGGCTGGATGGCGTTCATCCTTGAGGATCGAGGCCGACGCCGCTGCAGCAGCCAGCCGTGCACGGGGAACTGGCCGGCGTGGCACCTTAACGTCCGATTGCAAGTGGGCAGCGTCACGCGCGACTTCAACGCGGATCTGCGGATCTGGATCAATGCTGGTCCGACGTGGCTGTCAAGGCGGACTCGGAATCCAGCGCTGCCTCGTCGACTTCTGTTTCGGTGGCCGCGGGTGGTGAGCACCATCCGAATTGAGGCCGGCGCGGGGGTCAAGATGTGGCGCGGTGAGTAGCGCGGCGAGATCCAGGATTGGGTGTCTTACAGATGGATATCACCTACCTGTCCAGCTGATACCTAGCTATCTTACGGCTTTAACTCACGTTGATGCGCACGTGCATGGCGAGGTGCCCGCCCTGCGAGGTCTGCGGGATCCAGAGCACGAGCGAGCCGCCGCCCGACCCGGGAATGCCCACGAGGTTGGGTCGCCAGCGATCCATGTACAGCACGGCGCCTTCCAGCTCGGCAATCGACGCGTTCCACGCCACGGTCTCACCTGCGTCCACGTCGACCTCGGCGAAGCTGTCTCCGCCCGAGTAGATGACCACCGTCACGTCCTTGGTGTCGGTGCTCTCGAAGATGACGTCCAAGACGCCGTCGCCCTGCTTGGTCCAGCTGCCGTAGCTGCCTTCGAAGGCCTCGTCCACGGTCGACAGCCCAAGCGCGTCGTACAGTGACCCGTCATCGATCTCGCCGATGAACGAGGTGGGGCCGCACGTGGGCTGCACGAACTGCGACGCCATGTAGGCGATGCCCGTCGGGTCGAGGCCGCCTAGTACCACGAGCCCCATGTTGGCCACCTCGAGCATGTAGTCCTCCTCCTTGACAGACGCGCCCAAGTCGGTCGTCGTGGTCTCGATAAGCTGGTCGATGATGACGCCGAAGGTCTTGCGCAGCAGGTCGCGCGTCTTGAACGCCGCCTCGGACGTTTTGGTGGCCAGAAGCTCGCCCATGCAGTTGTTGGTGGCTGTGGGGATGTCGTTCAACACGATCGGCGAGCTGCCGATGGCCACGCGAATGTCTTTGGCAGCGGCGTTGGGCGTCGCGCTTCGGATGTCGTTGACCGACGCGATCACGTGGTCCGTGAGGTTCTTGAGCTGGTACCCGCAGCTCGAGTTGGAGTCGATGAGGTCCTGCAGCTCGTCCACGCTCGTGTCTGCAGTGGAATTCGTCGCGCTTGTCTTGGTGAGGAGGGCTAATACATTTGCCGCGGACGAGAGGATCTGGTCGCCGTTGGTGATGGCCTGCTTCACGATGGTGTTTACGATCACCAGCACAGTGTCGGCGAACTTTACACCTGCAGGGACTGGGATACCGAGACAATTGCACACTGCAACGGGCAAGTCAAAGAGCACCACGTCCGACTGGTAGGCCACGGCAGGCAGCTCCTCCACGTCCCCCTCGGGTGCCGTGGTTTGAGTGTATCGCAGGTAGAAGATGAGCGACTTGAGCACGCCGACGATGTTCGATGCACAGACGAAGGCCTTTTTGGCGCTCTTGTTTTGGGCGAACAGGGCGTTGAAGACGCCGGACGTCGCCGTGTTGAATGCTGCAGCCGCCACGGACGCAGCCTTGGTGAAGATCTCGAGAGAGCAGTCGTCGTTCTGAGGAATGCACTCGAGATAGCACACCACCGGGTACGACATAGGGCACTGCGTGATGCACTTGTTGCTGTCCTTCACGTAGCCCAGCGGACACACCTTCTTGCTGTCAAAAGACTCGGTCTTCCGGTAACAAGCAGAGTCACTAGCCACGCCTATGGTAGGGCCTACCCAATTCCGGATCCTGTCTCCGTACCAGTCCGAGCCCATGCTATCGGTCAGCACTGCTGCCTTGGCATCGATCCGCGTCCAGATGACACCGAGTTGGTCCACGGCACCTTCAGCACGGCCGAAGAACCCGCTAAGCTGGAAATTTTCGGGGGCGGAGACGCTCGCGTTGTTTTCGGTCGGGGTCCCTCCCGAGACGGAGTTGCCGTCGCTGGTGCCGAAGCTGAGGTAGAAGGCTCTGGAGCTCGCGCCCTTCTTGGCCCAGTGGATCTCCATTGACGTGATGTACTCGCCGTCCTCGAACACGAGCGTATTATCCTTTCCACCCGATCCGCCGTGCGACAGCGTCAACGCAGCAGGCGTCGCGACCTGCAACGCCACCGCATCAACGCGTTCACCAGAGCGAATGGTGATGGAGCTGGCTGTCAGCGACCTGCAACGCCACCGCATCAACGCGTTCACCAGAGCGAATGGTGATGGAGCTGGCTGTCTGGCCAAACACAACGGAATTGATGTCCGAGAACGCGGCGCCATGAGAACCTCCGAACGCGTCGCTCAGCTGGATGTCTTCGTCGGAAGCAGCCCCATAAACGCCGAAGATTATCAAGAGCAGCGCCACCTGGAGCGCCTGCATGTCGTTGGAGATGGAGGACAGAGCTGCGTTAGCCGTCGTTAGTGTTGGTGACTTCTAGAAGGCGATGTGGTGCGGCGAGATGTCATCGACCCTGTCACCAATCGCGCGTGTACGACCAGAAAAATCACAGGATAGGCCACGGGATCTGTAAGGCGACACGTCAAACGAGCGGGACAGCGCACTTCGTGTGGTACTTTGAGGTTCAATGTCTTGTTCAAGGAACTGCTGCTTGTTGGAGTTGCGTGAGTTTGTCAACCAAGCTGATGCTGTTGATGCTGTGCAGAAGGGAGGAGTCGTTGGGTTAGTTTTCACGATCTTAGACTTGTTCTATTGTCACACACTTTTTAAAAAAAAACGACGAGAACTCTAACTTACATTGATCATCACGTGCATCGTCAAGTGGCCGCCCTTGGAGGATCTGGGCACCCACAACTTGAGCGAACCACCACCCGAGCCTTTCAACCCGATAATATTCGGCCTCCAACGATCCAGATACAGCACTTTGTCCTGCAGTTTGGCGACGGTGGAGTTCCATGTCGCCGCCTCGCCTGCAGTCACGTCAACCTCGGCGATCTTGTCGCCGCCCGAGTGAATGAGAACTGTCACGTCTTTCGTGTCGATACTCTTGAAAATGATGTTAACCATCCCGTCCCCTTTCTTCTTCCACGCGCCGTAGCTGCCTACGAACGCCTCGTCCACAGTTTTGAGCCCCAACGCGTCGTACAAGGACCCATCATCGATCTCCCCGATGAAAGAAGTGGGGCCGCAAGTCGGCTGAACGAACTGAGAGGCCAACCAAACGATTCTCGTAGGATCCAGACCGGCTAACATGGTTAGCCCGAGGTTCGACACCTCAATAAAGTACTGCTCCATCGCCACAAACTTGCCCATGTTGGTTGTTGCCTTGGTGATGAGCTGCTCGACGATCACTCCGAGCGTCTTGCGAAGCAAATCCCTCGTCTCGAACGCAGCCTGCTTGGTCTTATAGGAAAGCAGCTCGTTCATACAATTGTTGGTAGCTGCGGGAATATCCTTTTGCACCAGGCGCGAGTTGCTTATCTGTACTCGGATGTCGTCAATTTTGGCTTCTGGGGTCGTGTTGCGGATGTTGTTGACGGAGAGGATGACATGGTCCGTAAGGCGCTTGAGCTGGTAGCCACACGTCGACTTGGTGTCCATGAGATCCTGCAACTCGTCCACACTTGTATGGGAAGAATTGACAACACGTCGACTTGGTGTCCATGAGATCCTGCAACTCGTCCACACTTGTATGGGAAGAATTGACGGCGCTCGCGTTGCTCAGGAGTTTGTACACGTTCTGACCTGACGAAAGGATCTCGTCGCCGTTGATGATCACTTGCTTGACGATATTCTCCACGATCATCATGACGATACCGGTGAACTGCAGAGTGTGCGGGACATGAATCCCAAGACAGTGGCAGATCGCAACGGGCAAGTCCACAGCGACGACATCGGACTGGTACGCCACAGCCAGAATCTCTTCCACTGCTCCTTGCGGTGCCGTGGTTTGCTGGAATCTGATGTAGTAAACGAGAGACCTGATCACTCCGACGACATTCGCGCCACAGAAGAAGTACCGCCTGGCATGCTTGTACGTGGAGAAGATGGCGCCGAAGATCCCTGCCGTCGCCACGTTAAACACTGCGGCCACCACCGCCACGCTCTTTTGTATGATCTCTAAAGCGCAGTCGTCGTTCTGGGGAATGCACTCGAGGAAGCATTTGACGGGGTACGCCAACGGACACTGAGCGATACAGCTACCGCCAAGAGGAGTGTAGCCTACGGGACACGCATTGCTGCTGTTGTAAGGCTCCGTTTGTCGGTAGCACGCCGTGTCGCTGTTCGAGCCGATGGTGGGGCCCACCCAGTTTCGGATCCTCTTGCCGTACCAACCAGTCCCCATCCGATCCGTGAGCAGAGCGGGTTTCGCCCCCCTCCTCGTCCAGATCGCGCCGAGTTGATCCACTGCAGACGCTGCACGTCCGTAGAATCCCCCCAGCTGAAACCCTTTAGGGGCCTTCACCGTTGCGCTGTTAGCTGTCTTGGTTCCTGCCGACACGGAGTTGCCCTTGTTCGAAGTAAACTTGAGGTAGAACGCGCGCGTGTGCGTCCCCTTCTTGGCCCAATGGATCTCCATCGAGTTGACGTACTCGCCGCTACCAAGCGTGAGGACGTACTCCTTCCCGCCCGAACCTCCGTGGTCCCAATTGGAGCCAGAAGGCTTCGCCGCCTGCGCCGAAATGGCATCGATTCGAGCCGCACCACGCACGGTGACGGAGCTGAGCGTCTGTCCGAGCGTGATTGAGGACATGTCCGAGAACGCGTAGCCATGGGGACCGCCGTAGACCTCGCTGAGCACAATGTCTTCGTCTGTCGCCGTGACATCTGTCTTCTTCTTGGCATCGCCCTCGGCTCCGTACCAAGCCACGACGAGCAGGATCACCAGCGCCTGCAGCACCGCAAGGCGCGGCATCGCCGGGTTCTACGTGGTTGTCGTCCGGAGTCTGCGGGGGCAGACACAAGAGCGCCGTCGAGTGCAAAACGCCGAATGGAGTCGTCGGCCCGGCCTCGCCTTCCAGTCTTCCGGATGGACATGAAAATGCTGTAGTCGCACCGGATCTGCTCCTCATGATAGCAAATGGGATCGGCACACGCGCCTCGGTGCCTCAGCTGAGAGTATAAAATGCGTCTCGAGCCCCAAGAGTCTTGTCTTGGGCCAAGACCGCGTCGACCTGTCCAATTCAGTGAGGTCCCGTGCGGCGACGTGATAGCAGTCGTCACCGAGACAGATTCTCGTGGAAAAAAAAAAAAAAAAAAAAATCGGGCTGGAACGGCCCTTACATGAAGGATGCTTACAGGCTGTAGGCTGTAGTACAGCACCACGCGCTCGTGTGTTTGTGCGAAGTCTGAGCGCCGAAGACTGGCTGTACATACGATGTCATCATGCGAGACGAATCGCTTTCAAGCTCAAGAGTTTGGTTTCACTAACATCGGGAAAATCTGAAATCGGATACATGTAATGCAGAAAACTTATCAAATTCACGGATCGGCAACAAACATGGTTTGAGTTAACTTTACAGCAACTTGTACTTACTGGATAGGACGCTGGTTACACGTGAGCCTACGTGAGCGACCGTAGAAGGTTTTCATAGCCTAATCTAGGGTAACGCGAGTAAGTTAGCTCGCGTTGATTCGGACGTTGAGGGTTAAATGGCCACCGGTTGATGATCTGGGGACCCAAAGCACCAGCGATCCGCCGCCCGAGCCGGGGATTCCGATAAAGTTTGGCCGCCACCGATCCAAGTACAGGGTTTTGTCTTGCAGCTCAGCCACGGTGGCGTTCCATGCCACCGTCTCGCACGAAGGCACCTTCACCTTGGCGTAGTCACTGCCGCCCGAATGGATAACAACCGTCACGTCTTTCGTGTCTGTGCTGGTGAAGATGATGTTGACCATTCCGTCGCCGTCTTTCGTCCAGGCTCCGTAGCTCCCTTCGAACGCTTCGTCCACTGTTGTGAGTCCCAGAGCGTCAAACAGAGTCCCGTCGTCGATCTCTCCAACGAACGATGTCGGCCCACACGTAGGCTGGACGAACTGGGAGATCATCCAAATAATGCCCGTGGGGTCCAGACCCGCCAGTACGACGAGTCCGAGGTTAGCTGACTCGAGCGTCGTGTCGTCCTTGGCAACGTTGGCGCCCATATCCGTCGATTTGGTCTCAATCAACTGGTCAATGATCACGCCCATGGTCTTCCGAAGCAGGTCGCGTGTCTGGAACGCTGCTTCGGTGGTCTTGTTGCCCAGAACTTCACCCATGCAGTTGTTCGTGACGACGGGGACGTCGATTAGCACCAGCGACGACCTGCTAATGGTCACCCGGATGTCTGCGTTGCTGGCTCCTGGTGTCGCGTTGCGGATACTTTCAACTGCGGTGCTCACACGGTCCGTGAGGCGCTTGAGCTGGTACCCGCAGGTCGTGTTGGAGTCGATGAACTCTTGGAGATCCACTACCGTCGAGTCATCCGGCGAGTTGAGCGCGCTCACATTGTGGAGGAAAGTCATGACGTCGTTCGCCGACGACAAGATCTGGTCGCCGTTGATGATCGCCTGCTTGACGATGTTCTCCACGACTGCAATGACAATCCCTGTGACTCTGGCTGCCATTGATACAGGCAACCCGAGGCACGTGCACACTGCGATGGGCAAGTCCACGAGCACGACGTCGCTCTGGTAGGCGACGGACAGCAGCTCCTCGACGGATCCTTGGGGCGCGGTGGTCTGCTGGAAGCGGAGGAAGTACAGGAGCGACCTCACCACGCTGACGACGTTGGCCGCGCACATGTACGTCAGCTTTGCGGCCTTGTACGCCGTCGAAATGTGCTCCAGCAGGCCTGCCGTGGCCGTATTGAAGATGACCGCCACGACGGACGCCGTCTTCTGCAGCACCTCCAGCATGCAGTCGTCGTTCTGCGGGATGCACTCGAGGAAGCACTTGACGGGGTACGACAGCGGACACTGGGCGATGCAGTTGCTGTCCGTCTTGTTGTAGCCCAGCGGGCAGAGGCCGTTGCTGCTCAGCGCCTGCGTCTTCCTGTAACAAGCCGAGTCCGTCGCGTCTCCAATTGTCGGCCCCACCCAGTTCCTGATCTTCTTGCCGTACCATTCCGATCCCATGTCGTCCGTGAGCAGCAGATGCGTCGCGTTGATCCGCGTCCAAATAGCACCCAATTCATACACCTCCGTCCCCGCTCGGCCGAAGAAGCCGCTGAGGTGGAACCCCTCGGGGGCCGTCACCGTCTTGCCCTCGCCCGTCTTGGACCCGGCACCGACCGAGTTGCCTGCACTGGTGTAAAGTCTCAGGTAGACGACCCGCTTGTGTCCGTCCTTCTCGGCCACATGAACCTCCATCGACGTGATGTACTCGTGCGGGGCGAGGATCAGGATGTTGTCCGTCCCGCCCGAGCCTCCGTGCGTCCACGTCTCCTCATCGGGCGACGCCACCCGCAGAGTCACTTGGTCGACGCGTTCAGCGCCTCGAACGGTGATGGAGCTGAAGGTTTGGCCCAGCTTGACCCCCGTGATGTCCGAGAACGCGATGCCCTTGGTGCCCTCCCCGAACGTCTCGCTGAGCTGGATGTCCTTGTGTGAGAAGGCGGCTCCATGGGCGACGCAGAGCAGCAGCAGCGTCAACGTCCGCAGCAGCAGCGAGGGCGACATGAACACCGCTGCACTTGAATTATTGTGAGACCGCGGTTGCATTATTGAGGTCAACGAGTGCGGACCAGGCCCCGCGAACGACACTACCAGGATGTCCAGCCGCGGTCATCATCGCCGTGCCCCTCTGCATGTGCCCCCTCCACGCCAGGACCAGACGAAGTGGCAGCCTGGAAAGGCCAGCGGACCAGCAAATCGTGCGCGCGTTGCGTCCGTTTAAATTGATTTTTCTGATTTGTTAGTGGTGTATTATCGGGGTATAATTTAGAGTTAAGGAGCTTCTTTATTTAGATAGCTGCTGTTTGTGAGAAATTTAGTATCAGGGTCTTCTATGACAGATGATGTGAACCCCGTGCTCCTCCAGAAACGTGAAAGGTGACACGAACTCTTGGCTACGATTCGTAGCCTCGATTCCACCTTGCACTTGTTCGTAGCCTACGAACAAGTGCAATGGTGCAGGTGGAATCGAGGATAATGTACTGTAGAACAGTACCTGTATACAGTACCTGTACTGTGTACGTGTCATGCAGTAAGCATTTGGTCTCCGAGCTTGTGCTCACCTTGGACCGCTCACCTGCAGCCTGCAGTGCAGGTCCAAGGTTTCGCAGAGGGTGTGTGTATCCAACATGCCATGCCATACTACATTACCTTGGCCAGGTAGCCTTACTGTAAGGCCCTTGCATTGCCGATGCATCCTGGGACAGGATTCCTGGCGTCGCAGAGTAGCATTCAACTCGACTGCTCAAACAATCTCTCAGTCTTCAAAGCGGTGACCCGCGGTCAAAGTTTGACCGCGGGGCAAGGTACACTTGTCATCTGCGGTTCGCGCAACTGCAACCGTCCTGGTTGCAGACTGCAACTTGCAGTTTTACTAAAACAGCAACTTGGCCCTACAATGTAGGGCCAAGTTCCAAGTCAGACCACCTTAAATCCGGCACTTGGCGATAAAAAGTGGCATTGTGCCGGATTAGAGATTTCGGAAGTGCCGGATTTAAGAGACTGTCAAAAACCTGTATTACACTAGGAAAGCAAAGGTTTGGCAAGAACAAAGTGTTTCCATGGAACTCACTTGTGTTCAAATGTCAATTGAACACATTCACGCTCTCAAATAGGACCGTAAAGGTCGCTATGTGGTGCCTGTGCCATCGATACCATCGATATAGGGTCTGAGGAAGCGTCCAAACAGGAGAAACAATGGAAAGCAAAACGACAGCTCAGATTTTAGAAGGGATAATACCAGCTTCATTACGCCTAGAAGTAGTGTTTACGTATTTACGTATTGGGAAACCGGCAGTACCTCGCAAACTCGTAAGTAGCTCAGATTTTAGAAGGGATAATACCAGCTTCATTATGCCTAGAAGTAGTGTTTACGTATTTACGTATTGGGAAACCGGCAGTACCTCGCAAACTCGTAAGGTAAAAATTGATTATTAGCTCGGCCTTGGAAGGATAGAACCTAAGTTTGAGAGCTCAAATGTCTATCGCACAAAGTAGTTTCAACCCTTCACCGCTTTCACTATTACGCTTTTAAAAGTAAACCATAGGTCTGCTGATTTCCCGGGTTTTATGGTGGAGATCAAGGTCGTTTGATGGTTGAGAGGCAGTATTTTGGCAGCCGGTATCGGCTTAATTTCTACTGAGGGCGGTGAAGACCGCATGAGTAAAAGGAATACTGAAACCCATTTGAGAACATTGTCTGGATCAAAGAGCAGTGCATGCTTGCCTCGCCTTTATTAGGGAATAGAAGAAAAACATCGCGGTCTTGTCAACACTAACTACGATAGATGAACGCATCGATAATACTACATGTAATAGCTGTCAAGTTTTTGCTTCAAACGTGCCTCGAAGCTGCATCAAACAAGAACATGGCACTGTTAAGTAGACAGAAGACTGATGAAAGACAATAAATTTGCATGGTTGCCGGTTCTGCCGTCGTTCGGTAACGGTATGTATTATTCTACTAGCAATACGGCATCCGTCACTCGAATTTTACTATCTTAGCGCTGGAACCAACGAGCAACACGGAGTATTGACTTCGTAAGCCCTAGCGAGCCTTTTCCAGACAAAAGACCTCGTTTAAATCGTCCAATTGTAGGCCAACTGGAGTCCATTTGGCTTAAATCTGGCACAGTGCCGGAATAAAGATTTCGAAGGTGCCGGATTAAAGTTAATATGACACACCACGGCACATGCCAGTCAGTATTAAGGTGGTCGGCCCTACATACATGTAGTCTTGGATGGCTGCAGTACATGTAAAACTTTACAGACACCACGGATTCCCGTAGAACGGAATCCGTGGTACGGCTGTTCATGACACACTATGTACCGTACGTACACTACCGGAAGGAACTTCAAGGACAGCCACGTTGGTTTACGTTAATCGCGCGATGTTTGTCGGCGGGGGGTCCTTGAACTCCCGGGCGATCAGGGATCCGTGACTGAAGCACCACTTCAAGCAGCAGTGCAGGCCGCTTCGTTCCGCTGCGAATCAGTTCGGCGTTTTGAAGTTGTCTCGAGACCCGCAGTGTCGCCGGTTTAAGGTCGAGAGCTACATGTATTTCTTGACAACTACATACATGTACTGGCAACACATTTCTCTCTGATCGCTTCGTGCATGTCGATCAAATCAACGCCGCACGCCGCACAGCTTGCCACACGTCGGCGCCCAGTTCTCGTCGCTTTCATCCCCCCCACCCCATCTTGGTATCATGGGCGACACGTAATCGAGAATGACCGAGCTGTCTCGGTGTGCGACCGTCCGGAAGCAGAGCAGATCCTGGTTCTTATCCTACAGATTCACAGCTCACCCAACCGAGGAACCGACTGTCGGGATGGCGACCGCGCTGGATGGAAGTCATTTGAGGTGTCGGTCGGTCGTAGTACGGCGTACATTTTCCGACTAACACTGTAAAGCATGCCCCCCGTAGCCGTGCTGCAGGTGCTGCTGCTCCTATTGGTGTCTACCGTCCATGGGGGTTATTCTCCCTCAGACGAAGACATCCAGCTTTCCGACACGTTCGGAGGCTCCGGCGGCGTCTCGTTCTCAGACATCGAGTTGGTCGAGTTCGGCCAAACCGCCAGTTCGATCACCATCAGCGCCAAGAAGCGAGTCACGTCGATCGTCCTGAGAGTGGCGACGCCAGCCGAGCTGACGCTTTCCCATGGCGGATCAAGCGGGACAGACCACACACTGACTCTGGCGGAGGGCGAGTACGTCAAGTCCATGGAGGTCCATTGGGCCCGGAAAGGATTGAGCTCGCGGATCTTCTACCTCAAGTTCGGTACCAACAAGGGCCACTCGGTGTCGGCAGGTACGCCGACCGAGAACAACTCGACGGTGACCGCCCCCGACGGCTTCCAGCTCAGTGGGTTCTTCGGTCGAGCCGAGGGAGAACTCAACCAGGTGGGCGCTATCTGGACGCGGATCAACGCCAAGACCAAGCGATTAACAGATAGAATGGGCTCCGCTTGGTACGGCGATCGCATTCGGAACTGGGTGGGGCCTACGATCGGACACGCCAGTGACTCGGCGTGCTACAGGAAGACGGAGCCTTTCGGCGGCAACAAAGTGTGTCCTCGAGGCTACAACAACAGCGGGATCAGCTGCATGGCCCAGTGTCCGCTTGCGTATCCCGTCGACTGCTACCAGGAGTGCATCCCGCAGAATGACGACTGCAACGGGGAGATCATGAGCAAGGCGGCGTCTGTGGTGGCTGCAGTGTTCAACACGGTGACGGCTGGAATCTTTGGCGCCATCTTTTCGTCGTACAAGAAATCCAAGCAGAGTTTCCTCTGCGCGGCGAACATCATCGGTGTGATCAAGTCTCTGATCTACTACCTTCGATTCCAGCAGACGACGGCGCCGCAAGGAACAGTGCAAGAACTGCTCGCCGTTGCCTACCAGTCGAATGTTGTGATTTTCGACCTGCCCCTCGCCGTGGCAAACTGTCTCGGCATCAAAGTCTCGGGCAAAGTCAAGTTCGCCGACATCGTGTACGTCATTGTGGAGAACATCGTCAAGCAGGTTATCACCAACGGCGACCAGATCCTCTCGTCCGCCACCAATGTCCTCGCTCTCCTCACAAACACCAGCACACTGAGCAACTCGACGGACGAATCCACTGTCGAAGAGCTGCAAGATCTCCTCGACTCTAACTCAACCTGCGGATACCAGCTCAAGAACCTCACAGACCACGTCATCACCTCGGTTAGAGAGATCCGCAACGCAACACCAGACGCCAGTGTCAACGATATCCGCGTGAAGATCAGCACGTCACCACTCGTGCTGAGAGACATCCCCACGGCTACCAACAATTGCATGCGCGAGCTGCTGGGCAACAAGACCAGAGAGGCGGCGTTCGAGACGCGCGACTTACGCCAGTGTCAACGAAATCCGCGTGAAGATCAGCACGTCACCACTCGTGCTGAGAGAAATCCCCACGGCTACGAACAATTGCATGCGCGAGCTGCTGGGCAACAAGACCAGAGAGGCGGCGTTCGAGACGCGCGACTTGATCCGAAAGACGCTCGGGGTGATCGTCGACCAGCTCGTGGAAACGAACAAGACCGACTTGGGACAGTCCGTTGCGGAACAGGACTACACAATGGAGGCAGCTAACATGGCGCTGGTTGTGCTCGGCGGCATGGACCCGACGGGGATCGCTTGGATGGTCTCCCAGTTCGTGCAGCCGACGTGTGGGCCGACGGAATTCATCGGCGAGGTTGACGACGGTACACTGTACGACGCACTAGGGCTCAAGACCGTGGATGAGGCGTTCAAAGGCAGCTATGGCACGTGGACCAAGGAGGGCGACGGCATGATGAACCTCTTCTTCGAAAGCACCGACACGAGGGACGTGACGGTCGTTCTCCACTCTGGCGGCCAAGAGTACGCAAAAGTTGAGGTGCCTGCCGGGACGACTGTGAACTGGAGCGACAAGATCGTGAATTTGCACGATAAGGTGCTGTATCTGGATCGCTGGCGTAGGACTGTGGTGGGCGTTCCGTCATCGGCCGGCGGTTCTCTGGTGCTCTGGGTCCCAAGATCGTCCCAGGGTGGCCATCTAACCATGCACGTTCGTGTCAACGTAAGCTAAAATACTGTACAGCATTACAAAGAATTGATGGAATACAGTCGTCAATTATCTCGTCGAGAAGCGAGCCATTGACACGAGTTACAGATCAAGCTATCAAACGTTTATTCTGTACCTCAGCAGGTAAAGCCTACTCTTCGTCGTCGCTTGAGTCCGAACCTTCCTCCAGCGACATCAGCCCCAGCAGAATGCGGCGACAAACTTGGCGTTCGTGCTGGCTGAGCTGCTGAATAGCAGTCATTTCCGAGTTGTCGGAAGACGTCGACAGCACGTCGCTGTAGCGTTTATCCTTGTCTTGCAGAACCACGGCCAGCACGTCGTAGAGCTGTTCAGCAGGCAACTGGGACGCCATCACGAAGCTCAGCAGCGCGTCGCCAAGACCGAACTCTCGCTCGGCGTCGCCGTGCAGCAAGAAGAATAGCGAGTTGTCCTCGTCCTGAGG
>JAIKVH010000468.1:0-14451 GCA_024679275.1 Phytophthora niederhauseri
GCTGTAGCGTAGCCACGTCGAGGACAGATCCTAGGATAGCAAAACCCTCGTTAACCAACCATTCTAAGCTCCGCTAATACACTGGTGGAGGGCACTTGCTGTCGCCGTACAGCACTTCGTCTTTGCGTGAGCCGTGCCCTCCTGCTAGGCCTTTTGCCCAGCAATTCCTCTGTCTACAATGGTCTCTACTCGCAAGAGCACCTACCATACGACATCACAGGTTATAAGCCCTACGCGGGCGCGGACCTCACCTCAAGTCGAGACGTCGACTGCAGTCCAAGAGCAAGAGCCAGCCCCCTCAGCAGACGAGACGCTGGTGCGCACTATTGCAGCTGCGGTCGCCCACGCGCTTGCTGCCGTGCCGACGGCAGTTGCCCAGCCCCGCTCCCAGCGCCCACTCGTCCAGCTCGGCCAATCTTTGGCCTCGGGTCCCTCTCCCAGCAGACCACAAAGAAACTTGGAGTCGGAGCTCGACGCCTCCGTGCCTGTCGACGCCTCCGTGCGCACGGACGCCGTCACCCCGTACGGCACCAGCGCGCGCTTGCCTCCGGAGACCCGCACACCGCCCCCAAGTGTGTACGAGCACAGCTCCTCGACGACCGCCCCGAAGTCAGCCGACACGAGCACGATGGGAGGCTGGCAGGCGGGCCAGATCACGCTCGCGTCGACCAAGTTCGACGGACGCGTCGAGAACTGGACCCGCTGAAGGCGGGCCAGATCACGCTCGCGTCGACCAAGTTCGACGGACGCGTCGAGAACTGGACCCGCTGGAAGACTGAGATGCAAACCATTCTCCACTGGCAGGGCCTCCTGCAGCTCGTGCAGGGCCGCGAGCAGTTCGATGCAGAGCGCGCGCAGCGTGATGCTGACTGGAAGAACTGCTTCGAGACCCGTGAGCGCAAGGCGCACACAGAGATCGTCCTCTCCCTGCACGGCGACCTGCTCGATCGCTTCAAGACGGACATCGAGACTGCCAATCCGGCTCAAGTTTGGGGTGCGCTGCTGAGAACCTATGACGGCACTCAAGGCACCAACGCGGTGTACCTGAAGCAGGACCTCTATGCCCGACGCCTTCGGCAAGGGGAGGGTGTAATGGACTACGTCGGCGACCTCCAGCGCATGCGTCGCGAGCTCGAGCGCATGGAGATCATCATTGCCGAAGGCGAGATGGCGAGCATCGTGCTCTCAAATTCCGTGGTGGTGTACCCATCAATAGCCAATGACCACACACAGCGTGTGTCGCGTCTGCGCGGTGGCTTTGACAAAGAGCAGCGCGTTCAAGACGCAGTGACCTTGTTGCTTGTGGCTGAGCGGACTGCCCGCGACCAACTCAGCCGTGGGGGCCGTGATGCTGGACAAGGCCTTCAACGACAGGTCAACTTGGTGACGCGGGGCAGCCCGCCTCGTGGTGCACAGCAGCAGAGTGGCGGCAAGCGTCGCTACAGTGGGAATGGTGGGCGTGGTGCTGGCAAGAAGAAGAAGCGTAATGAAGACGAGGTACGCAAGAGGCGTGAAGAGATCGCCGAGAAGAAACGTAACAGTGAATGCAATGCGTGCCACAAGCAAGGACATTGGTGGAAAGAGTGTCCAGGTCGGAAGTCGACGGACGCGACCGAGATTCGTACCATGGCCGGCGCAGTGCTGCGTCACATGAACAGTGAACGTGGCGGTGCAGCTGAAGGAAGCGACCACCAAGCAGAGCGTCCTCGAGTTGACATTGTTGAGACTCATCCTGTCCAACTGAGTGTTGCCCGTCAGCGAGAAGATGCCCGCAGCTATTCTAAAGTCTACACGCGACATGAGCTGGCTGCTCTAGTTGGTCGAGACTTTGAAGAACGACTTGTGCGCGCTCGGGACTCGCAGCGAGAGGAGCGTTCGATCGAATATTCGCCAACCTCACCTCCAGATGATGATGACTCAGATACCGGTGGTGCTGGCTTGCCTGTTGTCCGTCGTGCGATGGCGCTGAAAAGCTCGGCCCCGCAGGGCTCAGTGCCTGCTGATGAAATCGAGTGGATCCTTGACTCTGGCGCCCAGATAAATGTGACGGGCGAACTGCCACTGCTGAACAATGTCACGGAGCTACAGCAGCCGGAGGTGCTGGAGTCTGCGACCGGCACGTACGAGCGCATCGCAGTGATGGGGTCTGTGATCCTACCGGTGGTGAATGCACACAATGGCAAGACGGAGATGCGTCTTCTTGAAGACGTGCGGTACTGCCCTGGATCTAAGGTGAACTTGATCTCGCAAACGTACATGCAGTTTGACTGTGGGTACAAGTTGTGCATGTCGGAAGATCAGCGGACTACGTGGCTTGTGAAGCCGGACATGAAGCTCAAGTTTGAGTTTGTGGATGGACTCTATCGTGTGAGGGTGAAGCGCCAGAACAAGCTTGTGCTTGGTGCCCAGAAGCCTGCCACGGACGCAAGCGTGATGGAACTGCTCCACAACCGCTTGAACCACGTCAGCATGAGCACCATTAAGCAGATGGTCGCTGACAAAGTCGACTTTGGCGTTAAGGTGAACATGAACGTGCTGAGCCTTTATGATTGTGTCCCGTGCATTGAATCGAAGATGAAAAGGATGACCTACACAAGAAATCCTCGGCGAGCTGACAAGCCATTGGAAAAGATCTCAGCCGATGTGTGCACTATCAACGAAGTTGCAGCTGATAAGTCGACTATGTTCTTGCTGGTGATGGACGAGTACTCAAGGTACAAGTGGGTGTATCTGCTTCAGCACAAGGCCGACGCGTGCCAGCACATTCAACTGTTGATGCTAAGGCTTGGCAAGCAGTTCAAGAAGTACGAAGTTGTTGTTTTTCATGCTGATGGCGGCGGCGAGTTCGTTAGCAACGAGCTCAAAGCCTTCTGTGCCAAGGAAGGAGTTACGATGAAGTACACACACGCGGACAGCCCCGAAGAAAATGGTATCGTTGAGCGTGCTAATGGTGTGATTGTGAGCCGAGTGCGTTCAATGCTGGATGCGACGCAGTTGCCCAACCTGCTCTGGGGTGAAGCGCTCCTCCACGCAGTGGATACATTGAACGTGTGCCCGTCGAGCGCGTTAGATGGGCTCAGCTCCCATGAGCGGCTGCATGGCACAAGACCTGACCTGCGCGTACTGCGAACGTGGGGATGCATGGCGCACGTACACATTGCTGACGCCTCACGACAACGGAAGGAGAAGCTCCAGACTCGCGTGCGCACATGTATACTGCTTGGTTATGCCACGGACAAGAAAGGCTACAAATTGCTGGATGTGAAGACAGGAGCTGTCGTCACAGCTCGCGCGCAGAATATTCGTTTTCATGAGGCGTTCACGGTCGAGGGTGGCTACATCGACAAGCTTCTCCAGAACACATTTTTCCGAGCTGATCACGATCTACCGTCGTATGTTCCTGTGGTACGCATTAAGGCGGGAATGCACACGTACATGTCCGAAGCGGACGCAAGTCGAGCCCCTATTGCTATTGTGGACGATGACTCTGGCACCTGTGTGCGCAGTAATGGAGAGCAGCGACAACCTGCTAAAGCTACTTCTACCCGAGCCAAGCGCAAGCGCACAGAGGCTGTTGATGCAGCAGAGCTGATTCTCGAAGCCTGTAAGGACCTCGACTGGACGCCGCCTCTGTCAGCACGTGAGGCGGGTCCTTTCATTCGACGCACGCTGGCAAAGCGCCGGCGCAAACCGTCAGTGCGACTGAAGGACTACGTTGTCGGTAGTGTTCGAGTCCATGAAGATGTTGTTGTGCCTACAACATACAAACAAGCACGTGCATCTCCCCAGTGGCCGCAGTGGCTGCAGGCAATGGAGGAAGAGCTTGCGTCCTTGCGGGCGCACGGCACCTGGAAGCTGGTGCGTCGGACGGACATGAAGGATCGGAAGGCTATTACCTGTCGCTGGGTGTATGCTGTGAAAAGGAACGAACGCGGCGAGATTATGCGCTTCAAGGCCCGACTTGTTATTCATGGCTTTAAGCAGCGCGCTGGCCTCGAGTACACCGAGACATATGCACCGGTCATTCGCTTTGAGACCATTCGCTCGGCTATCTACTTTGCTCTGCAGCGTGGGTGGACAATTCTCCAGTACGATGTGAAGACGGCATTTCTCTATGGCCACCTCGACGAGCTGATTTTCATGGAGCAGCCGCAAGGCTTTCAGAGCCAACCGGACGTGTTTGTCTGCCGCCTCCTGCGTAGTCTGTACGGGTTGCGGCAAGCCCCCAACGTGTGGAACCGCACGCTGCACAAGGCGTTGCAGCAGCTTGGGTTCACTCGATTGGATTCCGACTATGGTCTGTACGCAAGAAAAGTGGGAGATTCTGAGGAGATAACGATGCTGTTGACTGTCTACGTCGATGACGTGCTGCTGCTCGGCCCGCCTGCACTGTGCCGCAGCATTGCGCTACAGCTAGCGAAGCAGTTCGAGCTGACGGAGCTCGGCCCTGTGAAATACTTGCTCGGCGTGGAGATTTTGATTGATCCGACTAAGAAGACAGTGGCGTACAGTCAGAGGCAGCATGTTCAGGACATCTTGAAACGGTTCAACATGGCGGCGTGCAATGGCTGTACAACACCGGAAGCTACGGTGGCTTTACAGGTGAAGGCTCCTTCAGACCAGACCTATCTCCCGTACCGAGAACTAGTGGGAGCCCTGCAGTATTTGGTTTCTGCGTCCAGACCAGACATTGCTCATGCTGTACGAAACCTCGGCAAGTACCTCAGTGATTACTCCTACGAGCACTACTTCATGGCGAAGCGAGTGCTCCGCTACCTGGCATATACCGTTGACTACGGGCTAGTTAATGATGTTGGTCGAGGCTGTCGTGTGGCGCTCACGTGCTTCACGGACGCAGACTACGCCAACGATGCTGATGATCGCAAGAGCGTCAGCGGCTACGTTACGATGCTGGACGGCAATGTGGTGTCCTATGCATCTCGGAAGCAGGCCATTAATGCTCAGAGTACCACGGAAGCAGAATATGTAGCAATGAATGAAGGCACCAAGGACCTGCTGTGGATGTTGGGGCTATGTGTGGAGCTCAACTGGGAAGTCCAGGGCCCCGTGCTGTATGGTGATAATCGTGGAAGCATCTATCTGGCGGCTAAACCTGGCAAGCACTCTAAAACGAAGCACATAGAGAACAAGTACCACCTCGTTCGGCACCTTGTGGAGTCCGGCCGACTGACAACAGAGCACGTGGGAACAAACGACATGGTTGCCGATGTGATGACAAAGGCGCTAGGACGTGTAAAGTTTGAGCGCTGCCGAGACATGCTGAAGGTCTTGCCTCTTTCGAAGCTTCGTGAAGCAGAACCGAGAATGGGTGGGAGCATATCACAAGACAACAACTAACATTGGCTCAAGTTCGCCTGGACAAGCACTGTCCTGCTGGCAAGGTGTGTTGGCAAACGCTGCTGATACTGAAACGATCATGACTGTGTCGCCGTACACATTGTCATGATCGAGTGGGAGTGTGAAGTGTGGTGTCCGCTCGACAGAGCCGTGGCTGTAGCGTAGCCACGTCGAGGACAGATCCTAGGATAGCAAAACCCTCGTTAACCAACCATTCTAAGCTCCGCTAATACGTAGGTCGTGTGGCCCACACCACCGACGATGCATGTATGCCGCCGCGCAGCTCGGGGGCCCAGCAGTGCTGGGTCAGCACGCAGCGACCGAGGGCGCGTTCTGCTGCAATAACAGCCCCACGAGCTCTGCGCGCACAGGCGCCCGCTTGCCACCAGGAGCTCTCGAGCGACCACCACACGCTCTGTTCCGCCCCCTCCCGCCGCCGCGCGATCTCTCAGCGGAGAGTGGTGCGTGCCTGCTGTCGAGCGCACACGATCGGCAGCTCCCACGGCACGAGCGCTGCTTACCGTAGGTACTCCTTACTTGGCAGTGACCACTAGGCAGTGGGAACGACTCTCTCCCTCTCTCTCGCTGCAGCCTGCAGGCGCTCATGCCGCTCGCCGGCGCTAGCCGTCGCGCGTGGCCAACGTAGGAGAGTGGAAATGAAAATGAGGGAGGGCACTGCAAAATTTTATGTACAGAATGAATGTTGTGAAAGTTTGGGGTTCCAGGTGAATTTACCTGAAGCGCTTCGAGAAAGCGCCTCTTGGAACTTTTTTTCCAGGTTTCAGGTTCCAAGTTTGCTGAAGAGGGCCGCCATAGACTCTCGTGGCGAGCTGCTGAGCTGTCCAGGTTGCTTTAGCTCAACGACGAATTAACGCAGTTCACCAAACTGTAGTGATCTTGACTACCTGGTAGCACAAAAACGAATATAATCGTTCACTTCAACTTCAGTCCATTACAACTTTATCCTTCGGGAGCCGAAGTGGGGCTTGTTGTTGGTAGCATCCCCGACTTCGTTGGGGAGCGCGGGGACATTTGCCGCTGCCTCGATCCGTCTGCAGGTGATGTCGGCACAATCTCAGTCTTGTAGGACGAGCTGACCCCGCCGAACGAGTCGTAGAAGCCCTTGCGGCAGTGCTTCTCCACGCGCTTCTCCAGCACAAAGGCCAACTGGGGCGACAGGTCTCGGTGCCTAGTCTGGTAGATCTGGCGCTGGACCACGGGGCTCGTGACTGTGGTGCAGTATTTGTCTAAGATGGAGTCGTACGGCGGAAGCTTCGAGTCATGGGGCGTCGTGGGCACCCAGTTACGCTCTCGGTCCTGAAGCGCAGGGTTCGGTTGCTGGACGAGTCTCCGACTCGGTGACACAAATCGGGATGGCTGCGGATCCCCATACACTTGCCTGGCTGACAGCGGCCGCTTCTTGGTCTCCTTCAGGTTGCTGGACGTCGGGGGTCTGGCCCGCAGTGTCGGCGGCACAAACGACTCGTATTTGCTCAGGTCGTCGCCGTGGCGGAACATGTTGACAAACAGCCAGTCGCGTTTTGTCTTGTCCATCTTCGGGAGGTCGAAGCGCAGGTTGGCGGGCGTCCTCACAGGCTGTAGCAACCGGCGTTTGCCTCCGTGTTCTCCGCTGGTGGAAGGCTTAGCCTTCTGTCTCGGCACGGGTGCTTTCCGGGGGAGTTGCGGGTACTCGTTAGGAAGATATTGATACGACGCTGAAGGTGTTTCCGATGGAGAGCGCGGTGATGAAACCTTGGGTCTCGGTTTAGACGGGCTTTCTTGTGTCTGTGGGGATTGATCGGTCGTAGTAGCAGTTTTGCTTTCCGAATTGCATTCAGCTGGATTCGTAGGTGATACTTGGTGAACAACCGTGGACGGCTTTAACCTGGTACGTGACGACCGCGGTGTAGCGGTGGGGTTTTTATCTGGTGCCGATAATGGGGGTGGTGCTGAAGGAGGAGCCGGTGTTCGATTCGTTGCTGGGCGTGATGGCTTTATAGGTGGAGACGATTGTGTTGAAGCTGGGTTCGCGTTTTTCACGGGACGAGCTGGCCGAGATGGTGTTTGCCCTGGTTCACGCCGCTTTACCTCTGTTGGGTTAGTTGGAGCTTGTTTTTTCTTGTTCTCGACCACAATGGTTTCTAGCGGGGCTTCAGTCAATACTGCGTCTTCAGTGGTTTGAGTGGGGGATGCTCCAACCTTGCCTTCGGTTGCCTCAGTATTCAAAGCTGGTTGTTCACTTGGTGGCTCGAACGCTGATGTCTTGTTTTCCGTTTTGATGGCAATATTACTGGCTTCACTTGTGGCCTCCAATGATTCAGACACTGGTGTTGGTGTCTCGCTTTTGGCATTAATCGCAACTTGGTCAGTTTCGGGCTGCAATGATTCTTTCATCGGCGTCTCGCTTTCAGCTTTGGTGGCAACACTGTCAGCCTCACAGGCGGGCTGTAATGATTCAGACATCTTAGCAATCAGCTTTGGTGGCAACACTGTCAGCCTCACAGGCGGGCTGTAATGATTCAGACATCTTAGCATCCTGTTGCATGTCAGAATCGACGGGTTTCTCTGAATCCACCTTGTCCAAGATCTCGACGGTCGTCTTCACCTCATATTGGGGTGTATCCGAGTCTAGCGTCTCGAATTCATCGTTATCGAGCTCATAATTCCCAACCCCGTCATTATCGGCGCCAGCGTCCTGCTCTGGGGTTGGCTGCCTTGGGGTGTCGGTATCGAATTCATCGTCATCGTCGTACATCGTGGCGACTATCTCATCTCCAGTTCCCTCGGTTTCCCCCTCCTTCACGGCTGGTTGCTCTGTAGGGTTTTCTCCATTGCCCGCTGCTTGTTCTGCAGGTTCCGGCAAAGCATTTTGTTGCTCGGATACTGGAGTGTGAGGTTCGTTCTCCTTTTGCTGCAACTCAAGTAGCGTACGCGCTTCCTGGAGTAAAGTTTCAGTCTCGCGTCGTCCGTCTTCGATGAATTCGTCGACATCGTAGTCGCTGGCCTCACCGCTCGATTTCTGTGGGGTGTTTTCCCCATCAAACTGAGGTACCTCGGAATCACTGGCAAATTCGTCGTCCATCTCGTCTGCGTAGTCGTCGTCGTACTTGTTACTCTGGGGTGGGTCCACATGCTCTGGGATCGGCGCTCTATCTGGCGTCTGCACCGCAGGTGAGTATGAATCGACATCCCCAGTAAACTCATCTTCGTTAGTCTTCGGAGTTACCTCACGGTCAGGTAGATCATACAAGGCGGTGCTTGGCCCACTCTGCGGACGTTCAGGCAGCGTTGGTTGAGTATCGTCATTTTCTTGGTCGCTTTCGAAGCTGTCGTGGCTTGCTTCGCCACCACTTCCATCATCATCGCTGTAAGTTTCGTCGCCTTCTTGGCTCGGAGGCGGATCTGCCACCTCTTCAGACGGTTGAATCTCGTCGACACAAGGTAAGGATCCTGTATACAGTAGCGACTGTGTCCTTCGTACAGGAACTACCACCTTCTCATTCTGTAGATCTCGGTACGATTGTGCTCGCGCGTTAGATTTTACAGCGTTTGGTACGGCAGCGTTACCATCATCCTGGGCATCATTCTCTGCGTCGTCCGTATTGTTTTCTTCCTCGGCCAGGTTTTGTTGTTGAGTCTCTTCTTGAACTGGAAAGCAGGCACTTTGCTTTCGGGACCGGTCGTGTCTCTCGGGGGATAAATCCTGCGGAATTGAGTCCGTCCATTTGTCGACTGGTGCTGCTGACAGCACGAGCGGCATACTACCAGCTCGAACAAATCTAGCTTTTGGCGGGAAATCTTCAGTCAGTCGAGCAATTACAGAAGACGGCACACTCGATCTAACGTTACGAGGGCTCACACTTTCCTCGCTCAAGGTTCTGGGAAGGATAGTTGGTTCTGGTAGTGCTGGTGCGCCTTCGTGCTCCGAATCGACCGAGTACTCAGCTTCGTTGGCGTCAACTGCACCCGCTTGGTCGTGGTTCATGGGTATATCGGCTTCTGGCGAAGCTTTCTCAATCAAAGCCTCAATCTGTGCCGTGTCGGCGGTGGCGGGTGTTTCTTCACCGGCAACCTCATTCTTATCTTCTGGTGGTTGTTCAGCATCAAGTACTGTTGAGTCTTCATCAAACTCCCCGTCATAGGGCTCTGCATCATCTCGTGAAGCAATCTTTTCGTCATCCGCGTCTGTGGTAGTAGACTCAATTGGTAGCTCAGAAGTCTCAATTGGTGGTGGTCCAGCCGCTGTTACTACCGGGCCGTCCTCATCGAACTCAGCATCATAGTCCTCTTCGCCCTCCTCCACTGCTCTCTCCTGCTCGACCGCATCTTGTTTTTCATTGATCTCTGCATCTTCATCAGCGAACTCCTCGTAGCCGCCGTCGTCTTCATGTTCCGAACCAAACTCCTCGTCGGAGTACGCGGCGTCCTGAGGCTGTCGTGAATTATTAGCGGAGACTTTCGAGTGACCTGCAAGCAAACACGTTGAACCTTACCGTGTATTCTTCGGTCATACTCGACCGACGTACACCGCCACGCGGGAGACAGAGCTGCCGACCTCCCCGTGGTGCTCAAGAACCAGTGCTGCCAATCTGCATTTTTCAAGCCCATCCGAAATAGAGCTCGTCTCGCCTAGAATAGACAATCGCCATGAAAGAACGTCGAGATGCTGTACTACTGTAGACCTGCAGCACACAGCGGTGACGCCTTCAACACGGCGATGCAGGCCCACGAGCCGGCTAGCTACGCAGAATACATGTAAATGTACATGTACAGTAGTTACCGGTAGCTAGAGCTCCTTAGGCGACTACCGAAAATCAATCGTGTTCAACCAGCTGCCGCGTGTTCAAGCCCCAAACACGAAATTCCGGTTCAGATCCCTGTCTAAGCCGATCGTTTGCCGATTTTCCCATTCACCGCACGAATCAAGAGCTGCGAAAGGTTACGCTGCCCCGCGATGGCTTCACTTGTTCACGTCGTCGTCACGCTCGACCTTCGCCCACGTCAGCTCATTCATTCCTCCATCCACCGCCGCAGACCAAGAAGTGACTGACTGACTGACTGACTGACTGGAGCATGGCGCCGAGAGTGCACGCGACGTGCTTCCAAGAGGCGGAGGCGGCTCCGCTGCGCGTGCTGGTGCTGCCCCACGCGGGCGGCGCCTCGCGCACGCTGGCGCTCGAGTGGGGCAAGAGCTTCCGCGCGGCGGGGCTGAACGTCGAGCTGTGGGGCGTCGACTGGGCGCCCGAGGGAGACGCGGCGGCCACCAGCGCGGAGCTCGTGGCCGCCATCTGCGCGCAGGCGCGCAGCTGAGCAGCGGCTTCTTCGGCAAGCCCTTCGTGCTGGCGGGCCACAGTCTGGGCGCGCTGGTGGCGCTCGCGCTCGCGCACTACCTGGAGCAGCGGCAGTTCTCGACGCCCCGCCACGTTTTCCTCTCGGGGGCGGCGGGGCCTGGCAGCTGGACGCTGTATGACGACGCGGGGGTGCTGCAGCACGATGGAGAGCTGCTCAAGCTGCTGCAGCAGTGGGGAGGCACGGACCAGGAGCTGCTGGCCATCCCCGAGCAGAGGCAGAAGCTGCTCACAGCTCTGCGCGCGGACCTGAAGCTGCACAACAGCGTCATGCACTGGTTCAAGCAGCAGACGGAGGTGAAGATCCGCTCTGACGTGACGGTATTCGGGGGCTCCGAGGATCCTGCGGCGCCGAAGGAGTCTTTGACGCAGTGGAAGGACGTGTGTGGGGAAGGCAGCGAGTTCGACGTCAAGCTGTTCCCGGGCGGACACTTCTACTTGACGAGCGCGGAGAGCCAGGAGGCGTTCGCCAGGTCCTTCATCGCCAAGCTGGAGGCTGTGAGTGCCATTGTCGTGATGGAGTCGCGCACACTTATTGATGGGCTCAACTCCAAGATGGGGCCGTATCCGTCCGAGAAGTGCTTGCACGACATGTTCGCGGAGGCTGCGAAGCGCACGCCTGATGCGGTCGCGGTCTACTACGAGGGCAAGACGCTGACCTTCCGTGAAGTGGACGAGCAGAGTGAAAAGCTCGCTGACTACTTGTTCCAAGCTGGAGTGCGCCCTGGCTGCATCTCGGGAATCTTCATGGAGCACTGCATCGAGTTTGTGATCGCGTACATCGCAGCGCTGAAAGCTGGAGGTGCCTACATGCCACTGGAGATCGTGTATCCTCCGGATCTACTCGAGCGCGTCATGGAAGAGTCCAAGCCGGTCATTGTGGCTGCATCTCGGGAATCTTCATGGAGCACTGCATCGAGTTTGTGATCGCATACATCGCAGCGCTGAAAGCTGGAGGTGCCTACATGCCGCTGGAGATCGTGTATCCTCCGGATCTACTCGAGCGCGTCATGGAAGAGTCCAAGCCGGTCATTGTACTGACCAAGAAGAAGTTCCGCAACCGTTTACCGGGGTGGCAGCAGGCACTTGAATTGGACGACGGCTGGCTTGAGTCTCTGGCCCAACAAAACATTCCGTCGATGCCGTTGGATCGTACGCGGACTCACCCGGATGATCTGGCGTATGTCGTAATGTCTTCGGGAACCACTGGAGTACCGAAGGGCATTTGCTGTCCGCATCGCGGCGCCGTTCACTCTTACGACTGGCGTCTGACTCACTGTCCCTACAAAGAAGATGATCGTGTTGCCTGTCACGTCTTCTTCGTGTGGGAGCTCCTGCGTCCGATGCTTGGAAACCGTCCTCTCTACGTCATCCCTGACAACACCATCTACGACCCCATCAAGTTGGTCGACTACCTCCACACGCACAGTATCACGCGCATCCTATTCACGCCGTCGCTCCTGCAGTTGATTCTTGACACCTGCTCAAAGGAGGTATTGCTGCAGAAGCTTTCAAAGTTGCGCTTGGTGTGGCTCTGCGGTGAAGTGGTGACACTGGAGCTGCGCGATCGTTTTGTCCGTCTCTTCCCGAAATGCGAGCTGCAGAACCTCTACAGCGTCTCCGAGTGCCATGACGTGAGCGCGGTGGATCTGGCTGCGATGAGCGACTTCGACAATTCGCTGTCTACGAAGTATGCCTCCTGTGGTGAAGTTATGCCCAACGTGAAAGCGTACGTGCTCGACGACGACTTCAAGCCTGTGTCCGTGGGAGTGCCGGGCGAGCTTTATATCGGCGGACCCTGTTTGGCTATCGGGTACCTCAACCGCCCGGAGCAAACGGCTCAACGCTTCCTCAAACACGTCGTGCCTGGAGAGACTGTGTACAGGACCGGTGATCGTGCTCGCTTCTTGCCGAATGGCCACCTGGAGCTGATCGGACGTTGCGACTTCATGGTGAAGATTCGAGGATACAGCGTGGTGCTTGGCGCTGTCGAGTCAGCCTTGGCGCAACATCCTCTGGTGTCAACGTCTGTGGTGCTCACGGAAGGCGACGAGGGCGAGGACAAGCGCTTAGTCGCGTATATCGTGCCAGAGGACTGGGAGAAGGTGCCGAGTGCCTCGAATCTTCGTGAGTTCCTGAAGGAAAAGCTCCCGCACTATGCGATCCCGTCGGTGTTCGTGCAGCTCGATGCGCTTCCGATCAACAGTGCAAGTGGCAAGTTGGACCGTAAGAAGATGCCTTCCATTGAGCAAGCCAAGAAGCTACGCAACGAATCAATTGACCTGTCGGTGGACCCGAAGAATCTGCCTCAGACGGACACCGAGAAGAAGCTTGCGTCCATTTGGTCGGACCTCCTTCGTCTCGAAAACGACAGCGTGCTGCACCGCGAGGCCAGCTTCTTTGATGTCGGAGGTCACAGCTTGCTCTCCACCCGACTGGTTTCAAGCATCCGTGATACCTTTGGGGTTCAGCTGACGCTGGCAGACATTCTCTCTTCACCCGAGTTGTGTGCCATCGCGTCGCGAATCGATCAGTCGTTGAGCGAAACCAGTGAGACCAGCGTTGCCCCTGTGAAGGCAGAAAAGAAGGTGGTTCTACCGTTGGAAGCTGTGCTCGATGCGTCGATCTACCCGGCCCCGACGCGTAAGGCTGGCTACAGTCGCTACCGTGTGGAAATGGTGAGTCTTCCTCCGCGGAACATTTTTTTGACGGGAGCGACTGGATTCCTCGGTGTTCACCTACTGCACGCCCTGCTCAAGTACTCGACGAGCGTCGTGTTCTGCCTGGTTCGAGCGGCCGACGAAGATGCGGCGATGGAGCGCATCAAGGCAGCGCTCAAGGACTTCTCCCTGCTTGACGAAGCGCAGAAGTTCCACTTGGAGGACCGCGTGGTGCCTGTCCCGGGCAACCTCGCGCAGCCGTTGCTTGGTCTGGATGCGGACAACTTTAAGGTGCTGGCGACTGAGATCGACGCGATCTTGCACAACGGTGCAGACGTCAACCTGGTGAAGCCCTACTCGGCTCTCAAGAGCGTGAACGTGCTGGGCACGCAGGAGGTGCTGCGTCTCGCCGTGACCAACGGTCTGTCCAAGACCCGCGTGAAGCCCATGCACTACATCTCGACCAACGGTGTGTTCCCGTCCACGCTAGCGGCGCCCAAGTTCTTGGAGACTGCGGACCTGAGTGAGCTGTCGGATCAGCTTGATAATGGCTACGCGCAGAGCAAGTGGGTGGCCGAGCAGATGTGTCACGAGGCGGCGCAGCGCGGCCTGCCGGTGTCGATACTGCGGCCAGGCAACATGGCTCCGTCCTCTCTCACGGGCCAGTGGAACGCCAGCGACTTCATCTACCTTCTGCTCAAGGGCTGCGCGAGTCTCGGGGCTGTGCCCGCTCGCTCCGACTGGTTTTTCGACATGACCCCCGTGGACTACGCCGCACGTGCCATCGTGCACTTCGCGGCGCTGCGTCCGGTGGAGGCGCTGGGCCAGACGCTGCACATCCAGAACCCGGCGCTGCCCGTCAAGAGCGACGCGTTCTTCCAGTTCTTCACTGCAGCGCTGAGCAGCAAGTCGCAGTCGCAGTCGCTGACCGCAGTCGAGTACGCGGACTGGAAGCGCAGTCTGCAGCAATTGGCGGCCAAGGACGACGCCCCGCTGGAGCTGCAGAAACTGGCCGCCGGCATTGAATCCTTCGAGGTCTACTTCCAGAGCGACAAGGTCTTCGACTCCGTGCTCTCGGCCGAGCT
>JAIKVH010000470.1:0-14430 GCA_024679275.1 Phytophthora niederhauseri
CGGTGGTCAAGTAGCTAGTCAGTACCCAAAAAGTGGCTATTTGGAACAGTATTCTCAAAAGTAGCCAGTCGAAAATTATAATGTGGCTACTCCAAAATACATACCCTTTACTTTTGAACGGCTGGACCAATTTCGACTTGAAAACCGCAATTGTAAAGTGTAGAATCTCCTCTATCTTGTGTGCAATTTATAGCTTTGTGGAGCGAGGCATGTGATCAAGATCGACGTGCGGACATCATGCTTCGATTGAGATTATTCTCAATCGCCTCCCTTTTTTCGGCCACCTGTCAATACAAAGAGCAAATCAAACTGAAGCAGATGACCAATAATCTCGAGAAGCGAACTTTGGCAACTAATTTCATCGAATAAACCTTCTCAGGGAAATAACCGGCAGGACAACAAGCACGAGTGACGTCTACCTGTGGGTGGCGTGAATGCGAAATTATGTCTGGAATTAGCTCTGCATTCAAGTTTGGGTAGTGTCGGACAAGAATCGAGGCCGATAGCGCTAGTTGATGTGGTTCCATAGTAAAGTGCACGGGATAAGTGGGCCAGGAGCACATATGCAGATCTTATGATTTCTCAATACTAAACTTAAGCTAAGCCCGATAGTATCTTGGGGGCGCCTGAAATAGACGGCAACAGCTCAGCATCACTAACTTTCAATCTGGCAATGCAGCTTTGTGTTCCCTGATTTCTGTATGAAACAGGATTTGTATGGTTAACGTGGCCGGAATTAGGAAGCGGCCGAAAAGTGGTTCAGTTACCCTTACTACTTGTAAGAAAGTCCCTCCTATACAGTACTACATGTACTAGATGTCGATAAATTAAGTCGGCTAACTATGGGATAGGGGATTAATCAAACCACTGATTCCAATTCACAGGTCGAAGAGCTGTGCTTGGCCGGCAGAAATTTTTTGTAACTTACCGAAACCGGGTACCTTTCTATCCGAAAAAGGGTACTGATTAACCTAAACAAGTAGAGATTAAAGATACGAATGGCTACATGTATTACTCTGCATCTCAGCCGGTTGTTTGCTAACTTTCACAGTAAAACTCAAGGTTACCACTGAAAGCTATGATGCTTTAACTCGTCTCTGTATTAAAGATTTCAATATTACACTATGTTGCGAGTCTGCTGAAGCATATTTACTTTTTCCGCTGAACAACGCTTGTCAATATCTCGTGCTATCATGTCTGTAGCTCGAGCTGTACCCCTCAAATGGTGAAAGCTTAGTACGTCGTCTCACTTAAACACGCTCGCGAAACATGGAACGGGGGTGTTAATACTGTCTTCAGTGCAGGTTTAGATACCTACATGTTATTATAGGTAGCATTTCTGGTCGATAACGAGCTCTGGTTCGACTGTAGACGATGCGATGAGTTGCATAAATTAAAATAAAAGAGAGAGAGAGCGATCTATCTACCTGTTGGATGAGCAAATGCCGCATATTTTGCGAAACTTTGACGATTCACTACTAACGCTTCGCGGGGGTTGGGATAGCTCGTCTAGAGTTGTCTACGCCGCATTGCAAGCGACTTCGGTGCGCCGCACATGCTGCGTACCAGTCTGCCCCATTCAATATTTTAATGGCATCAAAATTCATAGCAGCAGGGTTGCGTGCTTTAGCCCTGTTTGGGGAATGAGCACTTCGCTTTCCATGTGAAATTGTTTTGGACTACATGCATCGCTATGTGAACCTCTGCGAATTCTCGGCGACTACGGATGAATATCGGTATCTATCCATGGTCGAGTACGTGTATCAGCTGTGTCAGCTGAAGCCTATCGTTATGTGAAACCTCAGGAATGGTTTTGAACAGTGAGCTACCAAAAATATGCGTGCTTTTGACGATCTGTAATAGCTCTCTCTCTCTCTCTCTCTCTGTATATCTAGCTACCGTAGCTCAATAGTTGTGAGTGGATACCAAATTTTTGCTCAGACCAAGACCATTTAAAAATGCTCTTGGTCTGAGCAAAGCATTAAAATGGCCACGTTGTTACGTTTCCAGGCCAAAAATTGAGGCACTGGTCGTCCTCGGTATTTTCTTGGCATAGCTTATGTTCACCCCAAGAATACACAAAATACTCGGCTTAGTCGACTGTCAGCAAACGATTTATTTAACAACTATTCGTTCTTGCCAACAACGTTATCTTGCTACTTTATTGTAAATTGTAAAGTTCATCAATTGATTTCTGAAGCCTGAACAGAATTGGCTCCAAGTCGAGTTTGCATACTATACTAACTTGCGATTTGAACATGTTTCGCTGAGATCGAGCCATTATTGCTGTCTACTACTTCGAAGTAAGTAAATACCAGTTCAGAGGTCAACTTTCGACCTGTGTACTCTCCCGGAGCGAACGCTCCGGGTCGCCTATCGAAACCTTTTCGTTGAAGTTTGTGAACAATATGTAACTACCCGAGGGCTTCCCGTGTTTAGATGACTAAGGCGGCTTTATCGGCACGGAAACCGAAAACAGCATTGAATCCACAGTGCGGAAAGTAGTACACATAGTAGTACTGCAGTGTTTACAAGTGTTCTCGCAAGTTCTCTGAGTCGACCAACGAGTTCCGAGTAACAAATATTGTGCTGCGACTTCAAGTGCGATAACTGTGTTTGAGCTCGAGCGCTGTATCCAGTCTAAAGGCGTTGTTTGTTGCGATAGCAGTCACGACCAACGTGCCGCAAACACTTTAGGACGGTATTACTTTTTGTTTTTCTGTTAGGAACGCTTACATTCCCTTTAGCTTGCTCACGTTCGTGCCAACTCTTTTTTCCCGCAAACGCATTGTAAAGGGCTCTCCTTCTCGATTCGGAATGTTTCAGAAAGATTATTTCAAAGTCGTAAATGAGACCTTTGTGCAATTGCAGTTTTCTCCCTTCACATTCGGAAAACCACAGAGCTTCCGGAGCAAGCGTTGTATCAAATGCATATTTATTTTCACGAAACGAAACGAAACAGTATACTTTAAAGCTTCTTAAGGTATGAAGTTAATTAAATATATGCCTGCTGCTGCTCCGCCGGTCAGTGCGGGGTTGAAGTCGAAGAGGGCTGGACGCGCCCGATCCTCCCCTGACCTTAGGATAAGTTCTCGATGAAGAAGTCGAGCAACTCGCTCAATGTCGGGAGGTCGTCGGCATTCATGAGGGCGAAGACCGAGTCGTCAAACAGGTACGACGACGACACCGAGGACGGAGACGCGCCGTCCTAATCCGTGATGGGGCAGAAGTCCTTATCACTCAACCCGATGGTAGAGCGCTCAAACTCGGGTGTCTTCACCACGGGTGCAGGTGGTTCCACCGGAGCAACAACAGGGACACACTTCGCCTCGCTTGAGTGGCTCCGACGCACGTGTTTGTTGCGCAGTTCGGGAGGAAAACTTATGAGCGTGTGCAGCGTAAGCCTCGACGCAGGCGTCGTACTGGCCCATCTCGAGCTTGACCGCGGCCAGGTTGCTGTAGTACGACCTCGACGCAGGCGTCGTACTGGCCCATCTCGAGCTTGACCGCGGCCAGGTTGCTGTAGTACGACATGTTGGTGGCGTCCTTCTGGATGGCCTCGTTGTAGCACTCGATGGCCTCCGAGAACTTCTTCTGCTTGTAGAAGGCGTTGCCGCGCTGCTTGGCCTCGTCCGCGGCCTTCTTGGCGGCGCGCTCGGCCTTCTCCTCGTCCGATGCCGCGCTGCTTGGCCTCGTCCGCGGCCTTCTTGGCGGCGCGCTCGGCCTTCTCCTCGTCCGCCAGGTCCTCCTCCATCGGGGTGGGCTCGGGGGCCTTGGGCTCTGGGGCCTTGGGCGCCTTGGCGGCGGGCGCGGAGGTGGAAGCCGCGGGCATCTCCTCGTCCTCCTGGCCGTCCATGTTGATGTTGAGCCCCATGAGCTCGCCCAGCACCGTCATGACGCGCGAGTCATGCCGTGGTCGATGCGGTGTTCACGCCGCAGACGAATGGCCTTGCCCGTCTGCATGCCGTGCAGCCTGCGCGACACTTTTCCTGGTACTTTTGAGCGTGTGTCTGCACTTGGCGGACCGAGCGAGTCCCAACGTACTCGATGATGGCCTTCCAGGGCCCCTGCGGGTACTTCTTGAGCGCTGCGAGGAAGCGATCGTGCTCCTCGCTGGACCAGACACCCACCGCTCGCTTGCCGGTGTTGGGTTTGGTTGAGATGGTCGGGGTGGCGGTAGAAGACGTCGCGGTCGGGGAGGTCAGCATCATCATTGCCGAGTCGGTGGATGACGAGTGGGTCTCAACTGAGAAGTTGGTCGAGGCTCGTGCTAGTGCAATCGCCGCCACGAGGGAAATTGGGGAGTGACTGCCCTCTCTCGAGCCCCGAGGAGAAGGAAGACCGAAGCAAGACGCTTCGATGCGTAAAAATTGATGCTGTGTTGTGAGCCATGCTACGCAGGCCTCCAAGACAAAAGGTTTTCACTTTTTTATTTCAGTCACGCATGATGTAGGGTCAAAATGATACGCTCTACTTACATGAGTAGATTTGGCTGTGTAGCTTTGCATCTTGCAAAAGTAAATGAAAACCCGACCATTGGCGTATGGATAAAACGGCACATAGTCGCGGGGTAGCCCTTTATCAAGTATTTTGCAATAGCGTGCGATAAGTGCCACAGTATCTCGATGGAAATGCCAGACTAATCAGCCGTGCCACTTCAAAGGGCTCACCTGATCTTGATCGGACAGCAAGAGGCACTGTCGGGGATGGCGGTGTTCTGGTTATTGCGCGGTACCCCGAAAGGGTAAGAGCAGACACGGGAAGCTATTCGTCCACAACCAACGTAAAGCGACTTTACCGGCGTCTGCCATCCACGAAAAACTAGTATCACATCTGATACTTTGACCTCCCGCTGGGGTACACGTAAGACGGTCTCCGATTGTGTAAGTTGCAATGTCCGAAAAACGTCCAGGGGCGCTGCGGGTACACATGTACTGTAGTCCCCGCCGGGTACCATACAAACTGCGCTGGCGTGGGACGGGTGAGTCAACTCGAACTGAACCCCACGGACCGGGAACCCATGGGCTGGCATACTTCTCAACCCGTCGAAGAGTACAATCAAGACCGTTGTGGCGCACGAAAATGGTAGAAAATGGTAGAATGTGAAAGTACGTTTCGTTGTACAGGCGTACATGCTCAGAAGATACTTTTCCTATCATTCGTAGATAGATTGGCTTACACGTTCAGAGACCGTGTTCGTGCAAACCCCGCTTGGGTTCACCGCACCCCCAGTTGTCGCTCGCGGTGCCACTGCGCTTGCTACAAGCGCGTGCCATCGGTCTGCCTCACCTGCGTCAAAGCCCGCGCTATCGAATTGTAGGAGCCGAAGGGGCTTCTTCAGGCAGACAAGAAAATCCAGCCGCCGCTCTTAATTTGACCCAGTGCAGACTGCCGCTGGGGCCGAGTTCAGCCCGTGGCCGAGCCGTTAAAGCACGCTGGTGACGCTGGTGCTGAGATCTGCAGATCATCAATCAAGGACCGCCTTCTCTTCCGAGGATACCAAGGGTCTGACCACCGTCGCGTTATCCTTAACTCTTTGGAGCAACACGAACGTGGCCCGGAGAAAATCCACCCGGCCTCGTCTCGGGGCGGCCACTCGTGGCATTGCCGCTGGGCGAGAGTTGTCCTGAGATCCCCGACCTCCTACCAAGCAGTGCATGCACCTGCCTCGGAGATGCCATGGCGTGCGTCGTGCGGCCTCCTTGGACGTGTACGCTGCGATGGAGGGCTCTGCTCTGACTGACAGCCAAAGCCGAAGTGAGGGCGACATACACTAGCCGACATGGGTTGCTGGTCAAGAACCGAGGTAAGTAACGATGGCACGGTCGTTCGTGGCACCTGCGAGGACGTCGGGCAAAATTTGGGGTGTTGCCCACTGACGACCAGGAGGACTGCAACGCCGCAAAAGGAAACAAATGCTGCAAAGTAGGTTGCTGCGAGATCATGGGTCAATTTGACTTGAACTATCAAATGTTGATAATTTGGTAACGGAGGTGTATGCCGGTCAGCAGTGTTGAAGTCGTCCCAGAAACACGAAGGCGAACTTCAGCAAGCAAAACCCGCCGTCCATCTCACGGTAGCCGTTCTCGAGCGGCAATGCCGCTCGTCACTGAACTAGAGTCCGGCGCGGCGGCTCGCCTGGATTTTCGTGCCCTAGCGCGGCCGGCAAGAAATGCCCAAACTTCCGTTGTCGCTATAGATATACATAGGATCTCCTGCGTGGTGGTTCGAGTACTGTGTTCTGTTCCCCGGCCGTTGTCGGCAACAGCCAACTATGCTCAAACCTCACGGTTTTCGATATTTTTTGCTGTTTGAGGGAAAGTTGCCGTCGATTTGCACGCTGTCAAGTCACTTCAAGGCCCGGTTGTGATAGAGAGGGGCTCGCGTACGTTCACGGCCCGCGCGCGTTGAACGATGCGTCATTCCACAATTCGTTGGGAAGGCCCCAAAGCTGCCCAGGTGTAGCTTTACCACAACTAGAAGAACCTACAACACACCCCGCCCCATTCCTACGGAATACTAGTCTAACGCCATGAAGCACGGCATCTGGTCCGAGGACGAGCACGACCGCTTCCTGCTCGCCATCAAGGAGTACCCGCGCGGCCCGTGGGGCTCCATCGCCTCGGCGGTCGGCACGCGCTCCGTCCGGCAGGTGCAGACCCACACGCAAAAGTACTACGAGAAGATCATGCGCCGCGTGCGCGGCCTGCGCAAGGACCGCAAGACGTGGGCGCGCGTCGAGCACCGCATCGACGACGACATCCTCCAGTTCTGCGACTTCATGAAGAGCATGGGCAGCAACAAGGTCATGGTCACGTCCCCCAGCGCGCTCAAGATCAACGCGCAGGTGGCGCAAGCCGTGTCCCCGCCGTCCAGCGCCAGCTCCAGCCCGTGCACCAGCCCCGTGCAGTTCCGCCTCAGCCTCGACGACAAGTGCCCCGAGCCCGAAGAGGAGCTGGACGCAGCAGCAGATCACCGGTCTCTGACCATCGACACATCAGCACCACGGCTGGACCTGCCGCCTCTGGAGGAGGCGCTCGACTTCCTGATCACAGTAATGATGGACAAGTGAGTCCCCAAGTCAGTCAGTACCAGCAATCATCAACGTTGTCTCTGGGGTCGCGGATACCCCCTACAGCAGCAACAATCATAACACCACACTACCCCGTGCAATGTTCTCTATAAGATCGCGGTTAATAAGAAATCATACTGCCATCCTTCGAACCGGTAGGAGTTCAGCTCATTGAGCTGCTCTGCTCTGCTCTGCTCACGCCACCTCTTTGTCTTCGTGCCGCGACGGTCGTACAGTAGTCTTGTTCTTCTTTTACTGGTCCACAGGGACAGTGAGCTGCTCTGCTCTGCTCACGTCACCTCTTTTGTCTTCGTGCCGCGACGGTCGTACAGTAGTCTTGTTCTTCTTTTACTGGTCCACAGGGACAATGTTCTCTTCGTCGACCACCAGCGTGTAGCTGTAGAACTGCAGATACTGCGAGAAGAAGGCGCCCTCGAGCGTGATCAGCACCTTGAAGACGTGGTCGCTCCACGTGAACGTGAACTCGCTGCCAGAGTCCCACAACATGTCCGACACACTGCGGTTCTGCAGCAGCGACTCGCCGTCGAACAGGATGGAGCGAAAGCCGCCGCGCAGACCGTGCTGCAGCTCCACACAATGCCGCTCATCCGACCCCTCCAGCTCGAAAATCCACCAAACCTGTTTCCACGGGAACGTGAACAGCAGCGCACTGGCCGGGTGCTTGATCTCCTCCAAGGTGCAGTTCCAGACCGTGCTGCCGTCATCCAAGCTCAGCGTGCCCTTGCGAGAGAGCGGAACGCCGTCGCGGCCCTGTGAACTTGCCGCCAAGATGTTGCGCGACTCGAACACCGACATCTGCAGAATCGTCTCCTCCGCCAGGATGGTACGGCAGCTCTCGTCTGGGACCTTGAACCACGTTCGATTCGGGAATCCGATGCTGACCCAGCTCGGCGGCATAGAATAGAGGTTATACAGCTCCTCAGATATCCGCACGAGAGTTCGTGGCGGGCCATCTTCGTTTTCACTTGTAGATTGCATGCTGAAGATGCTGCGGCTGGATGATGGTCGAGTCGTGAAACTGCCTGTTCGCGGTCTTGCCGCGTCAAGCGCAACCCATCCCTTCTCTTTCGTAAGTCGCACATACGTCTCCTGCGTACGTGGTAATGTGTACTCCATTTCGGCCGAGAAAATTGTGTTCGCGAACAGGTAACGCACAACCTCACTCGTTCGCTCAGGTGAGAGAAGCACCTCCTTCTTCTCGCTAATAACCCGGAAGAAGAACTTGCCATTCTTCTTCTCTGGGTCTTCGTCCACAGCCTCCAGCACTTGGTCTCCACTCGGTGTTTGATCGAAGAGCCACCCGTTGCAGGCGCTATTTGTTGACGGATGCGACGCGCTGGCCACCTTAATGTACGTGATGCGGCTGCCTGGTGGCGTATACTGGAGACTACTTTCAAACACAGTCCCGGCCGTCATAGGAGCCACACCGGGCAATCTTGGACACTCGAAGTCAGGAGCTGAGCGCAAATACACCGGGACCAGGACACGATAGAACTTGGGTAAGTCGCGGGTCACAGCGTAGCCCTGCACCTGTTCGAGCAGCAACTTGTACGGCGAGTGCAGTTGTCGCTCACATATCCAACCCACATCGTGTCGAAGTTTGACGAAGCCAATCTGAGGCACATCCGTCTCACCAGCGTCTGCCAAAACGGGAGGCACTGCAGGCACAAGCCGTTCACTGCACTCAATCAGCGTGTCTTTTAGACGCTTCCGCCTACCAGGCGGACTGGAGGGGGCCGAAGAGTTTGAAATTGCGAGCCTCTTCCCGCCTGCTGGCGTGGGTAGCACATCAACGTCCTCCAACACACGATAAAAGAGTCGCTCCACCTGTCGCACCTTGGGCTCGGCCATCGGCTCCAGCACGACCTGCCCGTCCATCGTCTTCTCGAAAATCCAACCTCCGTGACACGATGGCGGTAGTGACAGCGACGAAAACTTTTTATCCTCGTTTGGTGACTCACCGTCGCTATCACCCCCTCCTCCTCCAGCGCTGTATTTTCGGGCCATAGACTTCGGACTTGACGCGCTTCCTGCGTGACTCCGCGAGCATCCACAACGTGAGTTTTTATCCTTGCACACTCGGACATACGTGATCTTGCTGCCTGGTGGAGTAAATCGCTGGGACGCTTCGACAATTGAGTGCAGCTTGAACCCTTTACCCGAACGCTGCGCCATAATGTGCGGCGCCACGCGAATGCCCACCGGGATTTTCACCACGTAAAAGAAGTGGCCGTACTCAATGTCCGGCTCCGTGGCGAGCCTCTCCAGAACTTTAATCCCCGAGTTCAGCGTCTCAAACAACCAGCCGTCCTCGTACGCCAGTTTGACGAACGTCACGCCGCTCTGTGGGCAGCGGTAGGTCTCGTGGCACTCGATGATCTCCTCTGCGTTCTTGAACACGTGCCTCGAGATCACGGGCGCCAAAAGATCGGGCGCTTTCCGCAGCTCGATCGGCACCAGCACGCGGTAGTAGAAGCGGCCCTTGGCCACGACGGCCTTCTCGTTCTCCGGCAGCAGCTCCAGGAAGTGCTTCTCCGTGGCCGCGCCCGCCTCCGCCGTCTTGCTCGGCTCCTTGGTCGACAGCATCATGAACGCGTTCTCGACGTGCGCCAGGCGGATGAACCACGTGGGCGCGTTCGACGCGCCGAAGAGACACTGCAGACGCCCGCTGCTGGCCACCACCTCCTCCGGCATCTTCATCACGCTGTACGCTGCAGCAACGAAACCAGCACAAAAGGTCGTCAATAACCACATAATACCACACGCCTCTGCCTTCCACTGCGCAGCACACCATTGCGGTCCTGCTGCATCATCTGCTGGCGGCTCCTGGCCGAGGACGTGCGGCCGCTGCTGGGCTTGGCCAGCTCCTGGATGCGCACGACCTTGTAGTCGCTCTCGGCGAGGGACGTGGCCCGCCGCCGCATGTCGTCGATCTCCGCGTCCTTGTCGCCGCCGCCGCCGTCTTGGGCGCCGTCGCTATCCTGCAGCCCGCCGAAGTCGATGGAGTAGAGCTTGGCCTCCTGCAGCACGCGGTAGAAGCGCGCCTCCTTGAGCACCGCGTTGCGCAGCGTGCGCGCGGCCGACACGGCGTGGTTGCGCGAGCGTTTAGTGGGCGACACGCCCTCGCCCGGCGCCTCCAGCGCGGCCAGCGCCGCCGCCACTTGCTCCTCGTCGCTCGTCTGCGGGATCAGGCGCGCGTAGAAGGCCGCGGAGGCCGGCGCCAAGCCCCGCGCCGCCCGCGACTCCATTGCGCACTCTCTGCTGGGGGGCTCGATTGAAACTGGAAGAAGGCGTTCGAAATGGTGTGCGTTACGTTGATTTTGGCGCTTCTGCAGACCAGGTAGTCAATGAAGGAAGTAGAAATTGCAGATCTAGCCGTCTAGAGATGATAGAGATTAGAGGGCTTTTTGACTTCGGGGTAGTCAATGTGCATTGATGAAAATTACAGATCGGTGCGCTCGCCAGCCACGTTGGGCACGGCGGCGGTGTCGCTGACGGGCAGGTCCACGTCGCGGTGGGCCGAGATCTCCATGTCCTGCATGACGCTGGCGAGCGTGGCCTCCTGCTGGTCGTGCGTCTTCTGCTTCTGCTGCTTGATGCGCGCCAGCAGGTCCGGCAGGTACTCGTCCTCGTACTGCTTGGCGGCCTTGTCGATGGCGGCGAAGAACTCGGGCATGCCCTCGCCCGTGGCGGCCGACACGCCGACGGACGTGAGGTTGTTGTAGAACTCCTCGAGCACGAGGCTCAGCGAGCGCGAGAGGCTGCCCATGTAGCTGTCGTCCTGCGCGTCGTCCAGCGCCGTCTGGAAGGCCTCGAAGTCCGTCATCCACTCGGTGGCGAAGTCGTGGCGCAGCACGTCGATCTTGTTGAACACGACCACGAACGGCAGCTTCAACTTGTACAGGATGCTGCAGGCGTACAGCATGTTGGACATGAACGTGTTGGGGCTGGCCGTGCGCGGCGTGTCCACCACGTACACGATCACGGACGGGAACGTGGACGCCAGCGACTCGGTGATGATCTGGCCCGAGGCCGACCACGTGAACGCCTCGATCTGGCCGGGCGTGTCCACAATGGCGTAGCTGCAGATGCGACAGCAGAGTCAATAACCCAATAATCTACCCACCCACTCAACCACCTCGGCCAACGTACTCGAGGTCGTTGCTGCGCTTGCCCAGCAGGTCGACGACTTGGTCGAAGCGCGTGGCGAACAGGTTGAGCGACGTCATGATGGCGCCGTTGGGCCCCAGGCCGTACTCCTTCATGACCTGCTTGTAGTCCACCGTGTCGCGGATGTCCACGTTGGCCGTGTAGCCCGTCTTGCGCACCGCCGGGTCCAGGTTGATCACGTAGTTGCGCAGCCCCGCGTCCACGCCGTAGGCCGCCAGCCGCTGCATGAGCGTCGTCTTGCCGCTGCCGGCCATGCCGATCACCAGCACGGTCACGGGCTTCGGGTAGATGGTCGGCAGGCTCGGGTCCGCGGCCGCCGCGGCGTACACATTGGCGGCGGGCGCGGGCGGCGGCGTCGCGGCGCTCGCGTCCGAGTCGGCAGGTGCTGGGGTCGCCATTGAATCTCGCTGGTTGAAAAGTGGCGCCCAAAATGGGTCCCTTTTTCAAGGAATGGGTTGGTTTGATTCGAGTGATTAGGTAATCGCAAAATGGATATGTGTATCCATTTTATATGGGCAAGTTGAAGTGCATGTACTCTTTTTTTTAGAGTGCTATAGTTGCTTGTACGCCGACGTTGATGTCGAGGTGGTGGGGTCTCTAGGGGCTTTTGCATCAATGCCGACGAGCCATTGTAGTTGAGTGGTTATAGTGTGTACTTCTGGTACCTGCGCAGGATCTTCTGCAGCTGGTAGTGCACCTCGCCGACGCTGGGGCGCGCTTTCGGGTCCAAGCTGACGCAGGCGTGGCCCAGCTGCACGAGCGCTGCCGGCGCGTTGCCGGAGAACTCGATCCGGACGCGGCCCATGGCCACCATCTCCATCAGCGCGGTCTCCGTCACCTTCTCGCCCGACTCGGACGTGATGGTGGCGATCGCGCTCGCGTACGGCGGCTGGTGCGAGTCCAGCTCGGACAGGACGACGCCGAACGAGAAGATGTCGGCGCTCGTGTCGTAGCGCTTGCCCATCATAACCTCGGGCGCCATCCAGCGTCTCGTGCCGACACCCGCTGTCATCGTGTCCACGGTCCACTTGCGCGAGACGCCAAAGTCCGTGAGTTTCGCGTCCCAGTCGTCCGACAGCAAGATGTTCATGGACTTGAGGTCGCGGTGCAGGATCACGGGGTCGAGAGAGTGCAGGTACGTCAGCGCCTGCGCTACGTGCAGCGCGATCTTGGCCTTGTCGACGTCGAAGCCTTGCGCGCGGTGCTCCACGCGGTCAAACCGTCTGAGCAGCGAGAACAAGTCGCCGCCCGGCATAAATTCGGAGACTGCGCTGAGGTCGCTTGGAGCGTCCCACGCCACGCCGACGAACCGCACGATCCGAGGGTGCTCCACCGTCGCCATCAGCTTGATCTCCGAGAGGAAGATGTTGATCTGACGCATGTCCTTCCTCTTCTCATCCAGCAGCACCTTGATGGCGACGCACTCTCCGCGGTACAGACCATGGTACACCGCGCCGTGTCCTCCTTCGTTGATCAGTTCCTTGCGGATAAGTTTCTCCATCGGGATACGCGCTGCCACGATGGCCTCGTCCTCCCACAGGCTCGAGCTTGACTTGGTCGACTTCTTGGCGGTCACCGAGGCCGCGCTACTCTCGAGATGAAGCGTGGAGTCAAGATTCGCAGTGCTATCGAGGTTCACGGTCCTGTCGAAGTTGTTCAGGTCACTCACCTGGATCGCAGGCGCTGGCGTGAAGCTTTCTAGCGCGATGGCATTCGCCGCGGGAAGGGTGACTGGTGCGACAACGTAAGAAGCGTCAAAGGAGGGCGACCTCGGAGTCCGTTTCTGCCGTCTGCGGCGATACAACCAGAATGCAATCCCCACGATCAGGAGAACTACTGCTATCGAGCCAGCAACGATGCCGATGACGGCTCCTGTGCTCACACCTGCAACGATTTACAAGGGGTCAGTCGATCTCAGACTCAACACAATGTGAGAGCACGAACACGAACAGCTTACCGTCGCTACTTCCTTCCACACTGGTAAGCCCCGAGGACGCATCGCTGTCGCTGGAATGGGAACTAACATTAACGATCACAGTCGTCGATGCGTTCGCATTCGCGGAGGCCGAAGCCGGCGCTGAAGTTTCAGCAATTCCACTGGAGCTCGAGCTAGAAGCTGGAGCCGACGTCGACTCCGCTGCGGTCACTGCAGTCGTCACTGAGGTTGTACTTGTCGGCGTCGACGTCGCTATCGTGGAAGAGGATGAAGTGACGGTCGGCGCTGCGGTAGTCGCCACTGGAGTTGAAGTAGTTACTTCGGGGGTGGCTGTCGGAGCCCTTGTCGTCGGTGACGGCGTCCTAGTCGTAGGTGATGGGGTACGCGTAGTCGGTGATGGGGTTCTCGTGGTCGATGTCGGTGTCCTTGTCGTAGGCGTCGGCATCCTAATGGTGGGTGTCGGTGTGCTCGATGTACCGGTCAAGGTATCGGCCGTGCCTGTGATGATGCCTGCCGCCGTGTCGAGAAGTGACATGATGCTTGAGCTCGGATACTCTTCCTGGCGATACCTGCGAAGGTCCTGTGTGAGGCGTCCTGCGCGTTCCGAACTGGCGAACAAGCAGGGAGGGGGAGGCCGTGCACTTCTCGAGGGCAGGACAGAAGCGACATTGGAAAGTGCGGGCGGACCGTGTCAACGATTCCTGAGCGGGCAGATTTGCATCAAAGTCTTGAGGTCTATGCACGGCAGAGGTCGGAAAACAATATTGCAATACAGTAAATAATTGGGTTTTCAAATAAAAATCTTTATTACTGAGCGAACCGGGTTCCAATACAATATCATATTGACCCAATTATTGACAATAAATATGATAAAAGTCCGCTTGCATAGAATTTTCGACTGATGATGCCAAATTCTAGTCACAAAGGACTAAGGGTATGGATTACTTACGTCAATACCACGTTCAAGTAAGTTCGACACCCTAGCGACCACTGTAGTATCTGCATTAGCCGTAAATGACCCTTGAACGAGAGAAAACAGGATTGGGACACCGACCGCTGTCATAATACTGTGAACAATGTTCTCAATCAGATGGGCCTCATAGTGAAACCGTCACTTCTAATAACTTGAACATCGACGCAAATGATGCTACTAAACTGCTCTCGTTTCGAGCGCTGTGAATGCCACCTTTCCCCCTCTAAATCGATAAAATAGTATGTTCTATGCTCCAAT
>JAIKVH010000472.1:0-14406 GCA_024679275.1 Phytophthora niederhauseri
GGTTGAAGGTCGATGGTGTCTTCTGGTGCGAACTCGAGTTGGATGCGGCCGTCAGGCCCGCATGCTGCGACTGCGAAGGGCTGGTGGTGGGCGCTGATCTCGCCGTTTGTGTCGAGAGCTATGTGGTTGCTAGAGGAAGCACTCTTGAAGCTGCTCCGCTGCATTGTGCTGCTGTGCCAAGGGGAGAAATGGATAATGATCGGCAGGCACGAATCGAGGACGAGTGCTAATCAAACCGCGCAGTGTGCCAGCACAATCAACGCACGATCAAAGTTTACCGCGCACATGCGTTTTGAGAATGGATTTTCATTACAAAAACTGAGCAACGGCGTACACACCAATCTGTCACGGTAATAAATCTGTCACGGTCATAACGCGCGCCACGTAAGCACTGATACCGAGATGCTCTCACCATTTACATCATGTAAATGTATTGTGCCTTGTACCGAAAATGTCCGCTCCCATAGTAAGTTTCCTCGATTTTTTTATATTAAAATATAAAGTGAGATCGTTTTAAAATAAAACGAGCACATAATCCATGCATCAGCTCTGATTTGTTGGCTCAGCTTCAGTCCGCTATGCCACATCGAGATCGATCTAGCGCCATATTGCTGGAAATGCCGTTTTAGATTGGCATTTCCACATCCGATACAGTATCTGTTGCTTGCTGAACGTGTGTGCACACGATCGGCCTCGTGAGCAATTCTAGAAGGATCGATTTATGGGTGCTGGCCTGTTTTTACAGTATTTTTATTTGACGAGCCATCTCGATTTGACGGTCAAATCAGGGTGGCAAAATGCGTGCAAGGCACAATACATGTAAATTACATGTACACGCTCAGTCACGGCCAGTCGGTTGTTGCGTGGCTACGCTGATGCTTGTTGCGTAGTGGCTACGCTCAGCGTAGTACGCTGATGCCTTAGCAAAAATGGACTAGTACTAATACTATTGCTTATTAAGATATTAATAATACATGTACTAGAAATTTCATACTACAGTGTAATACTTTAAATAACAGTTTACTAACAGCAACGTATATAAAGTAGTAAATATATACTTAAGTACTGTAACCATGTAATCCGAATATTTTTTACTTAACAAGCAGTTGTAACGAAGAACTTAACCCATTAAGTGACGAAATTGGATATTTCTCACTGTCCTTAGCTACAGCAAAAGATGTTGGGCCTGATGCAGCCAGCCAGTTAGTGGTATAAGACCCGCTCACCACTACCTCAGACAGTGAGCCCGGCATAACGTTTTGTCAGTGTTATCGCTAGTAGATGGCCCCATCTCACTCAACAAAGCGCCGAGATACTCTGTCCCGCGCGCAAACCGTGTCTATCGAGGGCCAAGCCCCCGACTATTATTTTCATTTGAAGCAAACAACATAGTCGCTACTAATGGACAAGTATTATATCATTTTCGATACTGTGTTTAGTATCTGATTGGATAAATATTATAGTATTACTCGTGTCATTTTCTTCTTTTACTACCAGTAAATCTAAAAACAAATTACTCACATCAGGCAGACAGTTGATTTTGACAGTAGCGTCTCGCAAGCGTATATGACTGCCCCAGGGGCGAAATGGATTCCTCTAGTCCACGATCACAGCTCCTTTCTCACGCTAGCAAGCACATCAAGCCCGCCACAATGCGAAGAAACAATAGCGCCGTGCTAGATACAGCCCAACGCCCATCAGCAATAGTTATATGCGGGCCTGACGGCCGCATCCAACTCGAGTTCGCACCAGAAGACACCATCGACCTTCAACCACCCGCCAATGCACACACGACAGGGCAAACGCAAGCACATGAGGCTACCGCTAACATCACCGCCACAAACACCGCCATCCAGAGCCCGCCCGTCATGCGCATCTGCATCATCATCGTAGGCACCAGAGGCGACGTCCAGCCGTTCCTCGCCATCGCACAGAGACTCCAACGCGACGGACACCGCGTGCGCCTCGCCACCCACGCCGTCTACAGAGACTTCGTCATGGACCACGGTGTCGAATTCTACCCTCTCGGTGGCGACCCCAAGGAGCTGGCCGCCTACATGGTCAAGACCGGAGGACACCTCATCCCCACCAAGATCGAGACGCTCACCAAGGACGTGCCGCGCAACAAGGAGATGATCAACGAGATCGTCCACTCCACGTGGCCCGCCGTCTCGGCCGCCGACCCTGACGGAGGCGGCCCGGGCGTGCCCGGCAAACCTTTCCAGGCCCAAGCTATCATCGCCAACCCCGTCTCCTACGGCCACATCCACGTCGCCGAGCGCCTCGGCGTGCCGCTGCACATCATGTTTCCGCAGCCCTGGGTGCCTACCAGGGCGTTCCCGCATCCGCTCGCCAACATGCCGTACACGGACGAGCTCAAGAAGACCAACTACCTGTCGTACAAGATGGTCGATCTGCTCATGTGGCAGGGCACGGAGGGGCTCATCAACGAGTTCCGCACCAAGGTGCTCAAGCTGCGCAAGATCCGCAACGGCGACGGCGGACGAGACCTGCTGCTGGACCTCCGCATCCCGCACTCCTTCATGTGGAGTCCGGAGCTCGTGCCCAAGCCGGCCGACTGGGGAGATCTCTACGACGTCATCGGAACCGTGACTCTCAGCGGCGGACCCAGCAGCTCCTACACGCCGTCGCCAGAGCTCGAAGCGTTCCTGGGCCGAGATGGCGGACCCATCTTCGTCGGCTTCGGATCCATGGTGCTAGCCGACCCCATGGCCACCACCAAGATGATCGTCCAGGCGGCGCAGCAGGCCGGTGTGCGCGTGCTCATCCAGTCCAGTTGGAGAGCGACATGGCCGGCGACCTCGACATCCCCGACAACGTCTTCTTCATCGGCAACTGTCCGCACAACTGGCTCATGCCGCGGGTGTATGCGGTGGTCCACCACGGCGGCGCCGGCACTACTGCTGCCGGTCTGCTTGCCGGCAAGCCCACCTTCATCGTGCCGTTCTTTGGTGATCAGCCGTTCTGGGGCCACGCGGTCGTCAAGGCCGGCGTCGGTGTCGAGCCCTGTCCGATCTTGAAATTGACAACCGAGAAGCTGCGCGAGGCGTTCGAGGGACTCATGGACCCAGCACTGCGAGCTCGAGCGCTAGAGCTTCGAGATGCTATGCGCCGTGAAGACGGAGCCGGCGAAGCAGTCCGCAGCTTCTACCGGCACCTGCCGACACAGGAAATGTTCTGCGACCTGGACCACCAGAGGATCGCCACGCGCTGGAGCGTTCGTGATCGTTTGAAGTTGTGTGACCGCTGCGCGTTCATCGTGGGCGAGCGGCCAGAGAACACCGGCAAGAAGCTGGTGAGTTATCACTGCGTGGACTACTCAGCGCGTGGGCCGGACTCAACATTGGCCGGAGCTTCGTCTGGAACCGGAGCGTTTTTCCATGAGTTCGCGGGTGCTTACACTGGCCTAGTACGGGAACCTGTCAAGGGGTTCTCGAAGAACGGCGTGGCAGGTGGGGCCTTGGGCACTCTCAAGGGCGTGGGTGGGTTTCTCGTTCGTCCAACGCTTGGTCTTGTGCATTTCACAGACCGTGTCGTTACGGGCCACATCAATGCGCACCGTGAGGAAGGAGAGCAAAAACACTCGAGCATGCTGGACCGGGGCTTCATGGCCGCAATAGGCATGCAGAAAGGCCTGGCCAACAGCTACTGCCCCACGATGGAAGTCAATGGAGTCGACAGCGTGATTTTCACCAGCCAGAAAAAGCGCAAGAAAATGCTTCATGGCATCGATAGCGCTGTTGGAAGATATCGGGCGAGATACAAAGCGGCGCTGGAGCTTCGTGTGGATCAAAGCAAGCTGTCATCGAACGACAACCCGTTGTTTCCTAGTCACACGTACGACTCGCAGAGGGCTTCCAGCCCTGCTAATCCAGACCAGTTCAATTTAGGAAATCCAGGAAGCATCTTCAGTTGGAGAGTGGTCAAGCCGAAGCAACCCGCCATAACACTTCAAGAGATACGCTTGCGCTCGTCGGGGCCAGTCGACTTGGCGGTCGATATCCCCAATGAAGAGGCCGACTTCATCGACAAAGACACCATCGCGCAGTGGCGCGAGCTCGCGGCATTCCAGCACGGTAAGGCATTACAGGCACTGCGAACCAACGTGAACATCAAGTCTTCCATCCCAACTATGAACGTTTGCTTGGCTGCCATGGGTTCGTGGGACGACGGCATCAAGCAGTTCGCCGCGATCGGATTGGAACTCGCAAAGCACGGCCACCGAGTTCGACTGGCCGCCAACGAGTGCTACCGCTCGAAGATCGTCGCGCTTGGACTCGAGTTCTACCCGCTGGCTGGCGCACCCGACAGTATTCAGGAGTTTGTGCAGTTGGTACATGACGTCCAGCTCATCAAAGAAGACGCCGAACCAGCTCGTTCAAGTCTGGAAGCACTGCAGGCATTCCGAGAACTCATGTACTCGTTATGGCCCGCAGCGTACGGCTCCGACCCACACGGCAACGGCCCCAACAAACCTGGTGACCACTTCCGTGCCGACGCGCTGCTGTGGCACCCGCTGCTGCTCGGCCATGTGCACGTGGCACAGCGTCTTGGTATTCCGTTGCAGTGCGCCAGCCTCGATCCGCTGTCGCCGACGTTCGAGTTTCCTCACGTGCTGAGCTCGTTGGCCGGGTCAAGCGCAGCAGCGGCGATGACCCCCCGATACAGCAATCTGCTCTCGTTTGGTGCTGTCGATGCAGCACTGAACCACGGCAGTGTACTGGCCATTATGACCCAGTTTCGCTCGTTCATTGGACTCTCGACTCGCTTGGATCGTCCGGACTCGCTGGCCCAGTGGGAAGTCCCCCACGTGTACCTGTACAACCCTGCATTGCTTCCGAAGCCTCTGGACTGGGCCGAAGAGATCACTGTGGCCGGCCACGTAACTTTGAAAGACGAGCACGAAACCCAGGAGATTCCGCAAGCGCTGGCCGAGTTCGCCTTCTCCAAGGCCGGTCCGCCGGTGATTTACTTCGGTGTGTATGCACGACACTTGGCTGTTGGCGACGTTAAGGACCTGGTGCGGAAAGTCGATCAAGCTACTCAGCTTCTGCAAGTGCGAGTCATCATACAAGTGAAAGAGCTGAGCATGGCAGCAGCCCTCACGCCGTATCGGTCCAGCTCTGTCTTTTTGGTTAACGCAGAGATTCCGTACGCGCAGCTCTTCCCGAGCGTTGCTGCCACAGTCCATTGGGGTGAGCCCGACAGAGATTCCGTACGCGCAGCTCTTCCCGAGCGTTGCTGCCACAGTCCATTGGGGTGAGCCCGACGTCCTGGCCGAGGGACTCGCGGCTGGAAAACCCGTCGCTGTGTGCGGGTCGCACCCTTCGCAGCTCTTCACTGCGCGTCTGTGTGAACGGGTCGGTGTGGGCATCGCGCCGATCGACCCGAAGACCTGCACAGTTGAATCGCTGGTGGGGAGCTTCCAGCAACTGCTGCTGCCAGCTATTCGAGACAAGGCCCAGGTGCTGGCCCCCACGTTTGACCCGAACCGAGCGCTGGACATCGCAGTGGGGTCCTTCTACTCCAACCTGCCGATGGCAGCCATGGTGTGCGACGTCGACCCGATGAAGCTGGCCCGCGTGTTCGACTCGCACCACAACCTGAAGCTGTCGCTAGAAGCGTACTTGGCGGTGCAGCCGGTCCGCGACGAAAGCAAGGGGTTCGTGCCGTACAAGCCGCTGGGGTACGACGGCTTCTGTCCGCCGGTGTTCTCGATCCGCGGCAACCCAGGCGAGATTCCTCGAGACGTGAAGCCCCCGCGTGGTCTGGACAGCGTTGGTATGGCTGTCGAAGTACTAACCGCCCAGGACGAGCGACGGTCGAGCGAGCAGAGTCAGCGTTCGTCCGAGTCCTCGTCGGGTGGAGTTGTCGCTCGGGTGGTTGATAGGGAGGTGTTCTGGGCGTCGAAAGAGGAGGAAGAGGCGGTGCGCAAGTCGACCAACGCCGCGTACGAGCGTCTCGTGAAGCCACGAGGACTGCGGAAGCGTGATAAGTTAGCGCAGATGTTCGGTGGGAAGCCCAAGGATGGCGAGCGCCTGGCAGTGAGATAGAGCAGTTAGTACACGATAAGCATTTGAGCCTGAAAATCTTGGTGAGACCCTTACCTGTTTAGTCGTGATCAGCGGTCAGCTCATCGAGGCCAACATTAAACGTGGTTGCAGGTGGCCTGTCACAAGACTCTCACCACGATTTGAAGACATCTTGATCGGCGCGAAAACGCGAATGCTTCAAGCGACCAAACCAGTACATACAATGAAAAGCGCGCTGGTGCAGTCGAATCAACACCATGCCACAAGCAGAGGGGCCAAGCAATGTGTTCTCCCTATCGATTGCTCGAGCAGACCGCGAGTCGCGTTAGTATCGATGCCTCAGCGCAATCGGGATCGCCCAACCATGTGTGCCGCCGGGAAGGTCTCAGCTAAGGGAACTTCAACCTGGCTGCGGGTGCTATCGTCGACAGCCCCTCGTTGCAAGCAAGGGTCCCGTGTGCGGTGGCCACGAAGCTTGATTGATATCCTGCGTCATTCTGCAATTCACCTGGCCAGGGACAGCAACTCCAGACTACGCGACTGTCGCAATGCATCCTCGCCTGGTGTCCGCTCTGGCGGCTGCAGCACTCGTAAGCGCTGCCAGTCCGCGGGCTGATGCGGCCGCCACCAGCTACGCGTTAGGCCCCTTCACCGTGACAGTCGACACGGACGCGTCTTCCCTCAACATCGTCAACAGCGCTGGAGATCAAGTCTGGAAGTGTGCGTGAAGTTCACGCAGGATGGTCGAATCCATTATGCTGTTTTGCTGACCTTTTTGGTGTATGTTGTGTCCTGTAGCTGCATCGGACCGATCCTTCATCTCGGCGTCCTCGGGCCTAACGACCATCACGCAGGCGTCGGGCAACTTCCAGTTGAGCAGTGAAGACGTGGGAGAACCCTGCCAGACCGCCACTATCTCCTCCAGTGCATCTTCGAGCTCCGACCGCGTGGACGTCACTGGTTCATTCGCCGATGCTTCGTGTTCCGATTGGACGTGGACGCTTTCGTTCGCTCTGGATGCGTCCTACACCGACAGCGACGACTCTCAGCCCTTGGTGTTCAACGCCAGCGTGGTTGGTGACAACGTCGACAACGTCTACTTGGCCTACGAGTCTCCACAAGACGAAGCGTTCTTCGGACTGGGAGAGCAGACTGGTATCGGCAACCTCCGTGGCTGGAGGGTGCCCGTCTGGACTCGCGAGGGGGGCGTCGGTCGTGGCGAAGAACCCGTCACCACCTACCTCAATGCGAACGCATCGATCTCAGGCGCCTTCGCTGGCGGCTCGTTGCTGACGACGTACACGGGTGTGGGCTCGCTCACAACTTCGCTTGGCCGCTGGTTCGTTCTCGGCGGGACCAAGTACGCGCTCATTGATCTTGCCAGTAACGCCACGTCGGCGTTCGAGGATACGGCGGCCGGGTATCTCGCTGGAAACATCACGGAAGGAGACCACGTGAGTGGGTCGACAACCACGCTGGGGATCATGTACGAGAGCTCAAGTGTGAGTGGCTGGATCGGCCGCGCCGCCAAGGGCAACCCCCTCCTGGAAGCAACGAATGCACTGACAAAGGTCACTGGCCGACAGCCAAAGCAAGGGCAACCCCCTCCTGGAAGCAACGAATGCACTGACAAAGGTCACTGGCCGACAGCCAAAGCTACCGGATTGGTCCCATGACGGCGCGATCCTAGGCATCCAAGGCGGGCAGGACTTTGTGGAGGGGGTCGTTCAAAACGCGCTTGCTGCAAACATGCCGCTTGTGAGCGTGTGGCTGCAGGATTGGTCAGGGACGCGACTGCAGACCGGTGCGTACGGCATCTCGCTGCACCGGCTGTGGTGGAACTGGGAGCCCGACTCGACGCTGTATCCGACGTGGGCGGAGTGGGTGCCCCACCTGCAGTCCAGGTACGGTGTGCGCACCATGAGCTACATCAACACTTTCCTCGCTAACGTGAGCACCAAGAGCACGGGTTACAACACAAGTTTCTATGCCATCGCGGCCAGTGAAGGCCGCTTCGTGGCCAACGCCACAGCGGGGGACGGCAGCGCTTGGACGATTACGAGTGGCCCTGGAATCGACGCTGGGCTGCTGGATCTGTCCAACCAGTCGACCGTTGACTGGTTCAAGGCGCTGGTGAAGCAGCAGTACTTCTCGGTGCCGATCTCCGGTATGATGCAGGACTTTGGCGAGTACTTGTCGGTCGACTCCTCGGTCAGCCTCTCCGGCGGCACCGTGAGCCCGCGCGTCTTCCACAATGACTACCCGACCGTCTGGGCTACACTTCTCCGCGACGTCGTGACTGAACTGGGACTGGAGAATGACACCATCGGCTTCCACCGCAGCGCGGGCACCTTTTCGGCGAAGCACACCAACCTCTTCTGGGTGGGCGACCAAAACATCGATGTATCTCGCGAGGACGGCATGCGCGCGGTTATCAGCAGCGCTATCCACGTGGGCGCCTCGGGGTTCGCGCAGACCCACTCTGACATCGGCGGGTACACGAACACGCTGGCCACCGTTGGCAATATCACTCGAGCAGACCCACTCTGACATCGGCGGGTACACGAACACGCTGGCCACCGTTGGCAATATCACTCGCAACGCTGCGCTCCTTGGTCGCTGGGGCGAGCTCGGTGCCTTCAGCGGCACAGCCTTCCGCACTCACGAAGGCAACATCCCGCAGATGAACGTGCAGGCCTACACGAACGAGACGAGCCTTCCGCACTCACGAAGGCAACATCCCGCAGATGAACGTGCAGGCCTACACGAACGAGACGACTCGCGCGTACCACGCGTACAACGCGCGCCTGTTCCGCAGTCTCAAGCCGTATCGCCTGGCCCTGCTGGAGGGGTACCAGGAGAATGGCTGGCCCATGGTTCGTCACCCGATCGTCTACTCCCCGAACGACTTGGTCGCGCGCTCTGTGATTGACGAGACCTTCTGGCTGGGCGAGGCTCTGTACGTGGCCCCCGTGTACGACTTGTCTGCCTCCAGTGTTGAAGTGTACCTTCCTCCGATTCAAGTCGACAGCCAGGGCTCCGCAGTCAACTCGTCGGCTTTCACGTTTAGACACCTCTGGAGTGGGGACGAGTACGCTCCGGGCCAGACCGTCACGGTGGACGCCCCCTGGGGCAAGCCCGGCGTGTTCATGCGCTGGCCCGTGACGGAGCAAGAAGGGCTGCAGCTGCAGCAGCTCTGGGAGTTCGTTGTCGCCGAGAACGCCACGGCTCTCGAAGCCTGATACAGTACCCCGTTGTCGGTAAAAGGGTCCATTTCACTCTGAAAAGGCTTTTCAAATGTCGAGCTTCAAAGATACACTTTAACGGTTAACGATTAACAACGTTGTGATTGGCTGACGATGGCGTTAAACAGCTCACCACTGGTGAGGTGAGTCACCATGTTCAACCTGGTTGGACAACCACACGTGGGTCTCCTCGATGTCCTGCCTGCGCTCGCAGACTTTCCCTCCCCATCCCGACGGTCGCTCTTGACGTCCCACCGCCGCGTGCACGCGGACTGAGATGGAGAATGGCAAAGTGCCGTGGTATCCACTGGCACCGGCTGGCCGAGTTTATCCTTCGCGTGAGTAAGCCTGCTCCACGCGCGTCCGCAAACCGCAACTGGCCGTCTCGGGCGGAGAAGAACTGAACCCCTTGCTTGGTCTCCGATAATGAACTCCAGCGAGCGCCGCTACGTGCGCGCGAGCGACCGACGCCTGGCCGAGGTGGCCGCGCAAGCCGCGGCGCGCATTGACCTGGAGACGCTGCGTCATCGGCGCTCAGAGGCGTCCGGCGTGACGACGGAGCGATCGCTTGACGGGACGGTGGTCACAGCCACATGCGTGATCGAGTGCTCCATCAAGGAGATGCACGCGATGCTGGCCCCGCCCACGAGCGAGCGCTACGCGTGCGTCATGCGGGAGCTGGTCGGGCCGGACTTCATCTACGGCGCCATCGTGCACCACGCGGAGGAAGTATCGGACCAGAACGTGACGGTCAAGACGGCCACGTTCGTCAAGCGGCATATGCTCGCGCGCAACGAGCAGTGGTGCTTCGTCACCGCCGTCAAGGCGCTGGAGCCCAGCGAGGGCAGCCGCGGCGTCGGGTTCACGGTCGCGCTCGCCTCGCTGCACCCGGACGACGTGTTCATCGGCAAGGCCCAAGCGGCCAGCGTGATCCACCTCCAAGGACTCTCGGCCATTTACCTCGTGACCCCCGAGGAGCCCAGGAAACTACAAGACGGACGGACGAAGCGCGCTGTCCGCGTCACCTTCTGCGCGCACGTCGCGACAACCCCCGGCTCAAGCAGCTCTCGGCCATTTACCTCGTGACCCCCGAGGAGCCCAGGAAGCTACAAGACGGCCGGACGAAGCGCGCTGTCCGCGTCACCTTCTGCGCGCACGTCGCGACAACCCCCGGCTCAAGCAGGCCGTCTCCATTTCCGCTGCGTTGGCTCTTGTCAACCGTTAGGAACCGCGAAGAGGCCGACGACGCGTCCAACGGAGCAGTGCTGGCCCGCGTGGTGCAGCTGGCCCGCGCGCTGAAGCAGTTCCAGGTCGCAGTGCGTCGGCGTCGACTGGATGCGCAGGTGCTGGCTGATCTCCGGAAGGTGCAGCCGACTAACACTCGCTGCGTGTGCTGCACGCGTCGTGTGGGTGTTGCCAGGAGTATGTTCGGCACTTCGAAGCGAGGCAGTACGGAAGACGCGACGATGGCCCGGGGCTCCAAGCGCTGCCAACTGTGCGGCTTCCTCGTGTGCGCTCGCTGTGTCTGCACGATCGGCAAGAACTCGTTCGCGGGCGAGTCGTCCGAGGCCTCAAACAAAAGCATCAAGTACAGCCAAGCCGCGCACTTGTGCGAGCACTGCATGCAGCGCGTGGACGACGCCGACTACGACAACTTCTGCGCGTCCAACGACGGGATGTCTCCTTCCAGCGGGCCTGTCCACCCGGACACGCCAGATACAGAGCCTGCCAGCGCGGTGATCGCTCGGGCGCTTAGCCAAGTGCTTGGTGATGCATCCAAGGAAGAGAAGCCCGTAGTAATCCGCGTCATTAAGCACCTCCTCAGCCCCACACAGGAGGACAAAAGCAAGTTCCGGGCTAACTCAGCTGAGCTGGCCAAGAGTTTGGGTCAGCTGGCCGAAGAGCAAGGGTTCGCGGAGGAAATTCCAAAGCCAGCGACGAAGGCAGCCCCCGAAGTCACTCCAGTCCCTGAGGTTACCCCGGAGACCCCTTCGAGTCCAGTAGACGGCGAGACTCCTCCACTTGCAGGTGCATCCGGGCGTGAGTACGCTCTGAAGTATGCTGACTTGAGTGACGATGATACTGATAGCGCTGAAGACGCTGAAAACGCTGAGGTTCTTGAAAATGTCGTCGACGTTGCGCACCACCCCGTTCCAGCGGACGAAGCCTACCGATTGCAGTGGATTGACACTCACCCGAAGATCGTCACGCACATGATGAACCTGCCAGACCTCGAGCTGTTGTGCAACATCGCGCGTGGCGAGCTGCAGTGCGATGCCACGCTGGTGACCATCATTGGCCCCCATTGCTCTTACGTCGTGGCGTCCACTGACCCTGCTTGGCGAGGCTGTGAAATCCCCCGCGACCACTCCATCTGCGCCCACACGCTCATGAATGGAGCTCCGCTGCTCGTCCGCCACCCTGAGGCCGACGTGCGCTTCAGTGCGATGAATCTCGTCCGACGAGACGGCGTGCGCTTCTACTTCGGCTTCCCCATCAAGATTTCGTACCCGGAGGGAGGAGGCACCACTGCTGTCGGCACATTCTGCTGTGTTCACGCCGGTGAGACGCGCGATGTCTCGGAGTCCCAGTATGCGCTCATGGCGACTCTCGCCGAAGGGGCCACGCGCGTGATGGCGTGTCGGGCATCTCGCCTACTTGAAGGTTAGCTACAGACGGATGGCGCTTGTAAATGAGAACGGTAAATTAATCAACACTGCTGCAGCATGTGCATGCACTCCAATTCCGTGACGTGTTGGCTTCCACTTGGCTATTCGATAAGATCATCGTCGGTAGTGATGCGGCTGGCGATGATGCGAGTGGCGCTGCGCGAGAGTTTCTCCAGAGTTTCGTACTGCGATTGACACACTCGACGAGGCTCGCTGTCCACACAGCACACGGCACCGATCGCTGAGACCCCGTCAGGAGCGAACAACGGGAAGCCGAAGTAGAAGCGCAGGCCACCTCGCAGTACGAGTTGGCTGCGACTGAAGCGCACGACCGCTGCTGTGTGCGGAACGAGCATGGGCAATGGCCCCATGATGGTGTGCGCACAAAGAGCTTGGTCACGCGGGCCTGCGCTGTTGCGGAACACGGGGTTGTTCGTGGCCAGGATGTACTGCGTGTCGTGGCTGATGAGCGTCACCATTGCCGTTCTGCAGCGCAGCTCTCGGCTCGCCAGGTTGCAGATGAGCTCCAGCTCGGGCAGGTTCCGCACCTCGTTGAGTCGAGCCCGACTCACGGCACCGAGTCGCTCCAGTTCATTGTCTGGCAGGGGGAACAGCGGAACACCAGCGTTTGAGTCGCTGTAGGCAAGCGGATACGCTCTTCCGCTGGCTCCAGCAAGCAGACAACTCGACAGAGGCCGCTCGGGAATTTGGAGCTGCGACTGAAGCGCTAACAGGTATTCCTCCTGTGAGCTCTCAACAGTGAGTCTTCTGCCCCGCAAAGATCCGTCCGATTGCTCCGACGAACGCGACGAATCCTCGTCTTCGACGAGCTGCATGATGACGTTCTTCACCGCTGGGAGTTCAGGTTCTGACGCGTTCACCAACGTATCGCGCAGCAACCGCGCGAGCACTTTGGTAGCTGCTTCAGACCCTGGACTGTTCGGATGGACCTTCGGCTCCAACGCATCGCTGTTGTCCGCCGGGATCGAGTCGTACAAGGCGTCGTCCACGCGCTCCATGCAGTTGTCACAAACGCGCACGATGGCAAAGGCGCTGTCTTGAGAGCGCTGCGCCTCCTGCTCGGACGAGCAGCCTTCGCACACATTGTACCCGCAGAGTTGGCACTGCCGCCGCACTCGTTTCTTGCTGCTCAACCCCATGTAGGTCGACGACCGCATCGTAGCCGCACAGCACACGCACCGCGTGTTGTTCGGCGTATACGAAACCTGGCTTGTCATTTTCTGGACCCCAAGACGTCGACGCCTTACCAGTATTGCCAAGCGAGCAGTAGCATGGGCCACCTTGGTGAGGCGCTTCATCTGGGCTCGAGCCGAGACTCCCCGTTTAATCTGAGCAGTGGCGATGCTCGATGGGATCGACGGGGAAGATTCGGAGCTTTCTGTGTCGCTGAGGAATTGGGCGTAGAAGCTCACTCGCACTTCTTTCGCCACGGCGGTCGGGACCACCGAGTAACCTGCTTGAACTCCGTGAATCTGGCGTAGATCCTGCGCGTGGGTCTTGCCGGCGAAGAGGTCCTCAGAGTCCAGCGAAGACATCGTCACGCAGAAGCCCTTCCCGTGGTTATCGTTGAGGCTCTGAGTGCAGTCTACGAAGCACCATTGCTCGTTCCGTGAGAGCGCGGTCCGCTTGGAGAACAGAGCTGTCTTCACTGCGATGTCCTCCACTTTGAGGCTTGGATCCGCGCTCAGAACGCGATGCACAAGCTGTCTTCACTGCGATGTCCTCCACTTTGAGGCTTGGATCCGCGCTCAGAACGCGATGCACAAGTGCCCCGTAGACAAAGTCTTCACCGAAGAGTTCACGCATCGTTGCGGTGTAAGCCTTACTGGTAGCTGGACGAAGCACCTGGCGGAGCTCCTCGACCGAGCAGGTGATGGTCCCCGACGCCATGACTCGACGTAGCGCGTTCGTGCGCGTCGTGTAGACAGCGAAGCCCATGTTGCTCGGAGTTTTGTCCCAGTTAGTCACGCTGCAGTGCAGCAGGTGCCAGTTGATGGTCTTGGTGTCGCGGGTCACAACCTCCGTCAGCCGCCGGTCGGTGAGACGCACGTAGCGACGCGGACCTCGGGGGTCCTCGAGCAACGCGACCGAGGTCTCCGCCGTATCCTCAGTCTCCGTCGTCAGAGTCACATGCTTGTTGTCACGACTGGTGCGGTGGTTGATCATGGGTTCTGGTTGTCTGCTGACCTGCAAAATGGAGACTGCGGGGGCTATGCAATGTCAGCTCGCGGCGATCAGAAATGAACGGGGCAAGTGAGAGCTGGTTGCCAACGGAGGGCTCGGGAATGACGGGCGCTTCACAGCGCCCTCACGCTGGTAGATCGTCCGGTAGCCTGATCTTCATCTTGAACGCCAACGCCAATGCTGGTGAGTGAAGTGCACCCAACAACTACCAGCACAACGCGATGAAGCAACGCC